>BQNB010137341.1:0-16077 GCA_026074375.1 Tanacetum coccineum
TTAAGCACTACTTTGGAGGGGACGTACCACAAATGGTTGTCCCGGATCTCCAAACCTTCCCCAAGGACCAATGAATTCGGGGATTGTTTTAAGCTTAATGACCCTAAACAAGCGCTTCGTGGGAAGTACCCCATGCTTATCTTAGTAATATTATGTAGTAATGAATAAGTGTTTTTTTTGTGAGGAGGTGTGCCTCTTTCCATTCTCGTTTGCTTGTGTTTTTTATGATTATCCCGGATTTTTGAAGCCTCTCGTGCTCGCGGTTTTGTCCTTCGATCACTCGAGATTCAAATCCTCAGCTTCATTTGGGAAATCCAATATCCTAATCTTATCGTCTAACGTTTATCTTTAAGCACACTTAATAAACGGCTTAGGATTTACGTAGAGACCCTTTTTAAAACATTGAGGACAATGTTTAAATCTAGTATGGGGGGATCTTCTATTTGATTATGCCTGCAGTCGTTGTTTTCGTGTAATCCTGTTTTTACCACCAAAATTTCAAAAAAAATGAAAAAACTTCAAAATTTTCAAAAATAAAATAAGTGTTTTGTCATAATTTTGACTTTCCTGCTAGGTAGAATAAGAATAAATTTTGACTCGATCGAGTATGTTGAGCTCTAGCTTGTTCCTTAACTTTTAGGCTAAGCGTTCGCGGAAATTCGCGAAGAACGAAAAATGATAGAGTTAATTATGAGTTGGAAATCTTAAGAGCTCATGTGTGTAATTTGTGGCTTTTTCTCCCATAAGCTCCCAACCGGACTAATAATACGTGTTATTTTTGAAAATTAAACTTAAATCAATAATTTTTGAGATGTAGTCAATAATTTTAGTCTTAGTTCAAACTTATACTTAAATTTTTCAAAAAGAAGTCTTCTCTATATCGTGAAATAAAGTAAAATGAAAAAAAAATGATGAAAAATGAAAAATATATAATGAAAAATAAATATAAACTGTGGGCTGATAAAAGTTTGCTGCATCTTGCCGGCTCACAACCGATGTTACAGCCTTCTAAAGAAAGCCCATAGTAAGAATAAAAATCCGAGACTGATAAAAGTTTGCTGCATCTTGCCGGCTCACAACCGATGTTGCAGCCTTCTAAAAGGTCGAGGGTTACAAATTGCATCAATGTTATGTTTAAAGTTAAGTGTGAATTAATAAATGTAAGATCTTTTTGTTAAATTTAAATATGCTTTTGAACTTTTACTATTTCACTTTAAGTTTTTAAATAAGCTATGTATATACGGGAAACCTAAGAGTTTTTAAAACCAAAGGTCCATGAGTCCCGATACTAGTCTCTGTAGGGTGTCAAAAGCCTGGTCACTTAGCCACAAGGTTAGGATGTGCCGAGACGAAAGTCGCTACATGAGACGATCTCGTCTTTAAACTCATAATTCTCGGGTGGAACGTGAAGCATAAAATTTTGCAAAACGTTGATCCATGGTTGAAATTCAAAATAGCACATTCACCTAATATATAATAATTATCGGGAGTAAAAAGTTCACAAGTTGCAAATATGAGTAGTGTTAGCATCTTAACTGATATTTAACGGTGATTTCGTTTTAAGCTTGGTTTGGAACGAGTGAAAAGTCGGGGACGATGAATTTATCCTTTTTAGGGCATTTTCGGATCAAAATGCGTCTTGTTCTATGATCCCTAACGATTATGAAAATAACGAAAGTCAAATATGTTAGTTAGTTGCGTAAAAAAAATTAAGAAAAAGGAAAAATACAAAAATATTAGTAGGAATAAGTGTATATCTTTAAGAATGGTAAAAACGGGGCTTTTCTAAACTCTTGATTCTTTAATTCTCGTCGATGAACACTTAGCTACTTTTCGAGGTAATTAGTCGAGGGGGATTGAGATTCTTAGTTTTCTAAGTGCTTACTTATAGCATTGCGTGAGGACACGGCAATATCTTAGTATGGGGGATTTTGGTATGTGCTTAATTACACGTACCTTTGACCACTAAAAACGGACTTAAATGACCAAAAACATACCAAAAAATCCAATGTACAAAGCCCCCCCACCCCCCCCCCCCCCCCAATACCCCCCACCCATTATATTATTTTGTATTTGTATTATGCAGGTAACGGATATCCAGAAGGGACAAAAATCGAGCCAAACGACCAAAAAAGGCACGAGAACGGAAAGACCCCCCCCCCCCCCCCCCCCACCCCCATAGTGAGAAGTCAAAAAAGTGACAAAGTCAACAAAAAAAGTCAAAGTCAACCCTGGAAGTGGCATTGGAAAAAGCATCAAAAACCGAGCTCGAAAACTAAATTGCCAAAAGTGGGCCCACCCGTACCCACCTAGTGGGCCCGGGTCAGCCCACTTATATAAAATCCTTATAAAAACCAAAAAGCCTAAGTTTTCTCCTTTTATCTATAACCGGCCCAAATCCTAGGCCCAAACACCCTTTATAACAACCCGTTTTCCCCTACCCTCTTAAACTTAACCCCTAACGGTGCAAACACCAACCCAACTCCAAGGACTAAATTTGTAAAGAACAAGGACTATGATTGCAATACATTTATATAACCTCAGGGACCATTCTTGCCATCTTTTCAATCTTTCAAAAATTACGGGAACACTATTCATCATCTTCTTGTGCCTGTCCTCACTACCAGACAAAACATCATTCCCCTTTCTTCTCCCCCTTATCGACCAACCTTATCCCACCAATTGCCACCTTGGCAATCCTTAGCTCCCCTATTCGTCAAGGAATCAAGACAAAAGATCAATGGCTATGATGATAGGACTTGGACACTACTCAATTTTGGATGGCTATGATGACTCTTGGATCCCTCTCACACAACAAACACACCTGCAAGAGCTCTCACAAAGAAAACACACTCCTAGAATCTTCTATGGCTTAGTATAAATAGGCTCATTTGTAAGCCTTTGGGCAACTAAGTTTTTTTTAGTAGTTTTCAGCTTATAATTCAAGTTTTTTTTGTAATGTTTTTCTTAAAAGCCTTGTAATTTGATTTAAGTTTTAAATGAAGATGAAGTTTTTATATTTTACCCCGTTTGTAACTTAAAGTGTGTGTGATTTTAAAACTGTTTTATAAGCTCACAAAAAGTTCTTTTTATAAATCATTCTTAAGCTAGTACTTAAGTATTACAAAACACTCTTTACTAGTTTGTAAGGTTTAATTTTAGTTTACCAAAATCACCATAAAAAAGCTTTTTGGATGATAAGCCAAACTTGGATGGGCTTATGGACCAATATAGCTTATCTTTGGTGTTTTTGTTTAAGATTGCAAAAGTTTGCCCAAAAAAATTGTTATGTGTGCAATAACAGTGTGAGGGAGAGCTTTTTCATAAAGCTTTTTAAGTGCTTATTTGAATTTCAAACTGCTTTTTCTTTGTTGCTTATTGTAGCATTTTGGCCATTCTTTTTAGTGGTATAAGCCACTAAGCCATAAGGATCTGTTTTCTAGCTTATTTATAAGCTAGGAAAAGTATCCCCCTTGAGGTGTTTGCTTAACAGTTTGGCCAAAAAGCTAATTTGCTTATTTAGGCTTATTAGCTTATTGCATTTGCTTAATTTAGGTTTAGTATAGCTTATTAGGTTAGTTTAAGTCATTTTAGCTTATTTTCCTTTAGTTTAGAGCTTATTTGAGCTTATTTACATTATTAGCTTAAAATTCCTAAGTTTCATAGCTTTTTTTTTTATTATTCTGTCTTTTTAGCTTATTTTGCTTGCTTATTTTTTTTTCTTAAGTGCTTTTTAGAGATAGCTTATCATCTGTCTTAGCTTATTTCTCTTTGTGGTTTGCTTTTTAGTGCTTAATTAGCTAAACATTTAGCTTTTTAATGTCTTAGTGAAGTCTAGCTTATTCTGTCCTCTTTAACAGCTTATTTTGTGCTTATTTTTGGTTTATAAAAAAGGCGTTTTTGTAAAAATTGCTTATTTTTAAGTTGTCTAAAAAGTTGTAAAAAAAATGGAAAACAAAAACGTTTGGGATTAGGGGAAGTCCGAGGTGAGCAGGACCCGAGCCCGGGACCTCTACCCTTCTTACCAAACGTTTTACACAACACACACTACCACTCGCCTTTGGGTCTTTTCGGTTTAATCTTGCAACATTAATATTTTATAGACATTTAGGCCCATTTAGCTTATAACTCGTTTTAGCTTTTTCCTAGCTTATTTAGATAAGTTGTTTCACCCATCTTATTTTTATTATATTCTTCATTGTTCAAGCTACTTTGGCTAATTTTTTTAGATTTTTTATAAATAGTTTAGAATTTTTAAACATTTAATTTTATTAAAATCGTTTTTATTTCATAAAAAATTATAAAAAAGTCAAAAAATATAATTCTTTTTTAGAAAATTTTCTTTTAACATTTAGAACTTAGAAAAATTAGATTTGCTTTCGTAGGATTAAAATTGCAAAGTTTGATTTTTTTAAGAGCGGGATTGAATCCCGTTCACGTTTTTCGTGTTTTTAAGCTTAAATCACTTCCATTTTTGGTCTAGTTTTTTTGGTCTAGCATTTTAGTCAATTTAGACTTATAAAAGTCAAAAAGATCATTTTAGGACTTAATTTTGATAACCTAGGGTTTTTAGGTAGCGTTTTTAGGATCCTCGTTTTGCGTTTTTAAGTTTAAAATAGTTTTGCCTTAATTGTTTTTAAGTGTTTGCATTATTTTTACCATAGTTTTAGAAAACCAATCAAAATCTTGTTCCATTCAAGCATCGATTATCAAAACGACTCTCGACTTTCAATTGCATTCCTCGTTGGGGATAACGACCCGGAAATCATACTTCCGGATTTACTACATTGAGATATTTTTGATTATCCTTATTATATATTTATATATTTATATAAAGTAAAGGGATTTGATCAATTTTTGGCGCCGCTGCTGGGGAGGATTGTATACGATTGTTGAGCCGTTTGACAATTTGTGTTTGTAGATCCTTCCGTGTGAAGTTATTTTGCTTATTTTCATAAAAAAATACAAAAAGATTATTCTTTTATTTAGTATATATATAATATAAAAAAAAGAAAACCAAAAAATTAAAAAAATTATCCATAAAAAGAAATAAAATTCACCATCAATATAATACTTTCAATTGAAGTATTATCATTAATAAGTTCCCGAACCAAAGATCAAAAACTTACCTTTTGTGTCTCTCGCGAGGTACGATTCACCTTTGAAAGTTAAACAAACTCTAAAAGGGGTATAAGGCGGGTTGTTCCGAGGAACTACGACCCTAAAGGAGAAACGTTTTTAATAGCTTCGCGCTTTCCTACTCCTCCGCTCCTTTGTGCGTTTTTCCCTTTGAAGAGTTACCGAGAAGCTTGTTGATTATTAGGTTTAAGTGTCTTATCTCATTGTCCGTTATTAAAATAAATTGTTGAAAAACCAAAAACCAAAAAAAAAAATTAGTGTAAATTTTCTTTTTATATTTTAGTGCATGCGTACTCGTTTTCAATCTCGTAATCTTAACCGTCAACAACAACAAGTCCCACCGACTTTTGTTGAACCATTTAATCTTGAAGAACCAATTCCTCCTGTAGTTACGATGGACGATAATCGTACTATGGCGCAATTGCTCGAAGCACCCACCGAGGGTTACGAGGATGCCATCGTTGTTCCCGAGATCACCGCGGACAACTTTGAGCTTAAGCATGGTTTCTTACTCTTGTTCAAAATAAACAATTTTTTGGACATGACAAAGAAGACCCTCATGCTCACATTTAATATTTCAACAAGATCACTTCTACGATGAAGTTCCTGAACGTCCTGAGTACGTCAGTTAAGCTTATGCTTTTCCCATTTTCCCTCGAGGGTGCCGCTCGGATTTGGCTTGAAAAAGAACCCCCTCAATCGATTCTTACACGAGATTTCTTGCTACTCTTTCCCCCGTGATTGATACTTTACTTCCATTTTCATCCAAAAATGAAGACAAAGTTTTCAATATTCGATCTGGTGTTCTTGCTTCAAGGAGAAATCTCATTATTTCATCACTCGGGGCTTTAAAGTTTCAAGCTTTTCTCATAAAGCCCGATGTTTGATTCATGGCAGATGAATTATCTAAATTTGGGTGTTCGTCATCCCATTTTTATACCCCTTGACGAAGCTCAAGTATGGGGGGGGGCCGGTGGGTCAGTAGCAAGTGACATTAAAGACGCGGCTTCGTGCGGTGGCATCCCATGCATTATCCGTATGTAATATTATGATCATTAATAATATGTATGTTGTTGTGACGGAGGCTCGCCTGCTACTCTTTCCCTGTGTTTTGGTCGTTGTGTGGTATTGTCCAGGATTTCCCGGATTGTAAGACTCTGTGCTCGGGTTTGTATCGATCACTCGGTCTTTCAACATCCTCAGCTTTATTTGGAGAATCCAATATCCTATTAATCGACTAACTTTTATCTTTAGCGTAATTCATAAACGGCTTTTAGTATGCCGTAGGTACCTTTATAAAATTGAGGACAATGTTTGTTCTAGTATGGGCGGATCTTGGATTTGATTGTGCCGCAGAAGTTGTTTTCGCGTAATCAGTTTTTACCACTAAATTAAAATAAGAATATCTGTGTTTTTGTTGTCAAAAATGTAAATAAAATTCCAATAATTTAATAAGTGTTTGTCACAATTTTTGACTTTCCGGCTGGGTTGATAAGAATACATTTTGACTCGGTCAGAGCGTGTTGACGTTAGCTTGTTCCGTAACTTTTAGGACTAAGATTCGTGGAAAATTTGCAAAAGGAACGAAAAATGATAGTGATTAATTATGTGTTGGTTGCTTAAATAAAGATTAGTTGGATATCTTCAAGAGCTATAAGTGAAATTTTTTAGCTTTATCTCCCCTAAGCTCCATAACCGGACTCTAATAGATACGTGCTATTTTTGAAATTTAAACATCAATCAACATTTTTGAGTTGTAGTACGATTGCAATAATTTTTGTTCTTAGTTCAAATTTATACTTTAAATTTTCCAAAAAGAAGTCTTCCTCTAGATAGTGATAATAAAGTGTCGCTAAAAAAATGAAAAAAAATGATGAAAATATGAAAAAGAATGTGGAATATATTTTAAACTGTGGGCTGTAAAAGTTTGGAGAATCTTTGACGATCTTGCCGGCTCACAACCGATGTTACAGCCTTCTAAAGAAAGCCCATAGTAAGAATAATAATCAGAGACTGATAAAAGTTTGAAGCATCTTGCCGGCTCACAACCGATGTTGCAGCCTTCTAAAAGGTCAAGGATTTCCTTTGTTTAAAGTATAATTAATGATAAGTGTGAAATAATGTGATTTAATAAATATAGGGAAAATATCTTTATCTTAAATTTAAATATGCTTTTGAACTAAGACTATTTTATTTTAAGTTTTCTAAATAAGCTATGTATAAACGAGAAACCTAAGAGTTTTTGAAACCGAAGGTCCACGAGTCCCGATACTAGTTTCTGTGGGGTGTCAAAAGCCTGGTCACTTAGCCGCAAGGTTGGGATGTGCCGAGACGAAAGTCGCTACATGGGATGATCTTGCCTTCAAACTCATTATTCTCGGGTGAAACGTGAAGCATAGAAATTTGCAAAACGTTGATCCATGGTTGAAATTAGAAATGGCACATTCACCTAAGATATAATAATTGTCGGGAGTGAAAAGTTCACAAGTTGCAAATATGAGTAGTGTTAGCGTCTTAACTCATATTTAGCGGTGATTTCGTTTTAAGCTTGGTTTGGAATAAGTGAAAAGTCTGGAACGATGAATTTATCCTTTTTAGGGGCATTTTAGGATTGAAATGCATCTTGTTCTATGACCCTAAAAGTTATAAAATAACGAAAGTCAAAATAAGTTAGTTAGTTGCTTAAAAAGAAAAGTACAAAAAAAATGATAAGAAAAAGGAAAAATACAAAAATATGTGTGGGAATAAGTGTAGAATTGCAAAAATGGTAAAAACGGGGCGTTTTCAAAACTAAGGATTTCTTAATTCCCTTATCTACTTTGTGAGGTTATTAGTTTAAGGGCCTTGAAGTTTTTGGTTTTCTAAGCGGATATTTATATCATTGCGTGAGGACACGACAATAGTTTAGTATGAGGGATTTTGGTATGTGTGTAATTACACATACCTTTTACTTAATAAAACGACCCTAAACGACCAAAAACGCACATAAAATGCCATATGTATGCTTGTTTTTGTGTTTGTATTGTGCAGGTACCGGATATTCACTAAAGGACGAAAAACAAAGCCAAAACGACAAAACCGAGCACGAGAACGGAAAGAGCGTGATGAAAAACCAAAGTCAAAGTCAACCCTGAAAGTCAACGGTCAAAGCCGAAGCCGTAACCGAAGAAACACTTAATGGGCCCACCCGTACCCATCTAATGGGCCGGGTCAGCCCATTAGGGCATTTATGAAGACTAATAAGCCCAAAATTTACTTAAAAGCCCAATGTCCATTTTAATCACCAAACGGCCCAAAACACATATATAAGGCCCAATGAATTAACTATCGTTAAGTCATTCAACCCCTTTTACCCTAACTGTTGTTAGTCCTTTAAGGACTAACCATGCAATCATACAATACACCTTGGAGGGCCATTTTTGCCAACCCTCAAAATCATTTTACACCACAAGGACTTACATTGCAATAACACTTATCAAGTTCAGGGGCCAAAGTTGCCCATTCCCCAAACCTTTTCCCCTGCACCTTAGTTAAATCAAAATCACTGTATATCTTTCTCAACCCATTTCCCGCCAAACCCTCTACCATTCCCCTTCACGTGACCACCCATAACCTGTCAAGCCTATCATTTTCCCCCATCAAACCCCACATAACCCCACCCCCACATGGGCTCACATCCACCATGGCAATCCTAAAACACCTCATTGGACAAGAGCACAAGGACATTAATCAAGGTCTGTGATTAATTTGATTGGGGACCAAGAAATATTAAAGGGTCAGGATGAGCTTTTGTAGCCTCTCAGCAAACTAGCACAACAAGCACACAAGGAAAGACCTTGATAGCTTATAAAAAGAAAGAAGAACACAGAAGATAGAATTAACACGGAGTCGAGTAACTTAGGATTAGATAGTTTTTATTTTCAATGTTTTAATTTATGTCATTTAAAATTTTGTCATTTATTTTTAATCGTGTAAAACTTTCAAGTTAATGAAATTCAGTTTTTATGTTTATGCAAAATCTTTTTTTTATGCTTTGAGAATGCTCTTTGAGTTCTGCTTATAAGTACTTGTTATCTGCTTATTTCTATGTACTGAGTCTTGTTGTGGCCTAATCAGTCTAGCTTATGGCTCAGTTTAGTTTGATTTGAGTTTTCCTTAAGTCTGTCCTAAAATCAGTTTAATAGTTTTTGAGTAGTTAAATGGCTTAATGCTTATAATGTCCAGTTTTTTGTTTATATGACTCAATAGAACCTTAATCTCACTCATTTGTTTTAATAAATTTAGGTTATAGGTCTCTGTTGTTTTGAGTTTTTTATTTGAACTCTAAATTTTATAGATGGGTTTTGTTTAATGGGTCTGTCAAGCTCAGAAGTGGAGGTTGTTGTTAGGTCAATATTAGACATAAAATGTTTTTGGATCCATTAGGTCTCTTCGTTACAAGTATTATTTTAGCTTTGTGTTTAACCTGTTTTAAAAAGTCTTTAATGTTAAACCTTCAGTTCATGTGTTTTTCTAAAATCTCAAAACTAGATGTTTTTAATTCTCCTTAAACTGGTTATAAGAATCTTTGACCTTAAAAAAGCGTTTTAATGCCTTGTTTATGTATGTTCTGTTTAATCATATGCCAGTAGTAATTAGCGGTTGGAACATGTTATGCTTAGATTTTTATGGTTTTGTCTTCAAGCCTTTTCCAAACCTTTATGCTTTTTGTCCAAGTTTCCTTTTTGACAGATCTTTTCTCTTAGGATTATTTTTAGTTTAATTTTTCTTAAAACGTGTTTTATGCAATATTTGATAAGTAACAATTTCGCTGTTTTGTAGTGTTCAAGTTATGCTTCTTGCTTTTTTCTTGAGGATTAGTTTATTAGCAACAAGTAGTAAGAAAAAACTGCCTTAAATAACCCTTGGTACCTGAGCCAAAACCTGACCGCCTTTTACCTTAGGCATTTTCTTGCTTATTCGTTTTTCTCAAATTGTTTCTTATTGTTGATTTTTCTTATAGCTTTGGTGCTAGCTTTTGTCTGTTTTTCAGTTTTGAGGCATTTAAAATTTTTTGGTTTGCTACATTTTATTTAAAAGCTCAAATAGTGTCCCTAGGCTGTTACGGTTTGCAAGGTTAGACCATTAGTCTTTATTCTGCTTTTCTTGCTTTTTCTGTCTAGATTCCCACCTAGGTATTTTTTGTTTGTGTTTGTTATTAGATGTAGTGCTTATCGTTTCTGCTTATTTTGCCTTTCCCTTTGACTTACTTTTGCCCTTAATGTTATAACTGTTAGCTTCTTTTTTGGATTAGTATAAAAAGGTCTTTTCTGTCACTTTTTCTTTTAGCTTTTTCAGCTTATTTTTTGGTTATAAAAAAAGTAGCTTTATTTTTGATGGTTTTATAGTTTTTTTTTTTCAAAGAAAAAAATTTTATTTTCAAAAAGGGTGGCTTAAGGATTCTGACCCTGGACAATCAACACTTTGCACCTAGTCGTCCCAATAACACACACATTAACCAGCGGCACCAGTAGGGCCATTTGGTTAGTGTTTTCCAAATTTAATATTTGAATACATTTGGCCCTTTTTAGACACTGCCATTTTAGCTTATTTCCAGGCTTATTTATTAAGCTATTTTCTAAATAATATTTTTTCTGCATTTCTACATTTCATTAAATGTATTTTTTCTTGCATTTTTTCAAATTTTTCCATATTATTTACTATTTTTAATGGAATTTTTTTATTATAAATACTGTTTTTTTTAAATACATAAAATTTTAAATAAAAATCTAAAAAAATATACATTCTTATTTTTTTAAAATTTCTTTTTTTCGTTTAGGGAACCTAGGAAAATAAATTTGCAATTACGTAGGGTTTAAACTGGTAAAATTTGGTTATTTAAAGAACGGGATGTAATATCCGTCTCGTTTTTTAGCGTTTATTAACTTTAATTGAGTTTTATTATCTTGTTCAGTAGACTTAGGATTCCCTTTTATGCCTTTATTCTATGCTTTCTGTGAAGTTCAAGTCATTCATTTGCTCTTTTATGTTTACTGTAGTGTTTCAAGTTTAACAATTTCCGTTGCTATGCTTGTTTCTTCCTGTAGAATTAAGTATTCGCCTTGTTTAAAATTTTCCATATTTTTCCCGTAGTTTTAGAAACCCCAATCCAAAACTTTGTTATTAAGCATCCAAAAAGTCAAACCAAAAACGTAACAGATCAATTTGACGTCTCGTTAGGGAATTAAACGAACTGGGAATCTCGAGCCTTACCCGGTTTTTCTACTTTGATTTTGATTGTTTCTCATTAATACTATATTTATTATATTATTATATTATATATATAGAATAAAGGATTTCTACATTGTCATTTTGCGTCAGCTTGCCGGGGATTGGAGGTCTAGGGTGGAGACAATATCGTTCACGGTTTGTTCGATTTAGTGACTTGAGACCCGTCACCGATGCAAGTTATTGTTTTTCCGTCTGTAATTATTTCTTATTAGTATTATAAAAATACAAAAATATATTTTCATTTCTTTTATTATCAAAATACAAGGAAAAACCAAAAATATTTAAAATACATTATCTTAATAATTAAAAATGCATCATCATTATAATGCCTCTCAAACTGAGGAAATTATCCTTATAAGTTCCCAAACAAAAATTTAAATCTTTTCCTTTGTTTCACTTGAGAGGTTTACGTTCTCACCTTTGAAGAGATTAACAATCTTATGAGGGGTATAAGGTGGGTTTGTTTGAGGACTACGACCCGAAAGGAAAGGTTTTTAATAGCATCCGCTTTCTGCTCCTCCGCTCCTTTTGTGTGTTTTTCTTTTAGAAGAGTTACCGTGATGCAAGTGGATCTAGCGGTTTAAGTTATTCATCTGGTTTATTCTGTTATTAATATATGATGTTTAAAAAAAACTTCAAAATCAAAATACATCTACTCTTAACTCTCTTTGTCATGTAATTCTTTTATTTATCCCTCTATTTAATTCTTATTGGCGTATTCGGACTATCGTTTATATCACTTCTTTACAAACGATTATTACGGACTGCTCGTTTGTGGAGAGCTTTGTATACTACAAACTATTGTTGTTCTAAAGGAGGTCTCGTAGATAAGATCGTTTGTGATCTTAATAAAACACCCAACTCGTCTCAACGACCCCTTCAGAATTGTACAAGGTTGTGGAACCCTCGGGTTGATGGTCCGTTTTGCTCGAGGATTGTCTCTTTTACGAATAAGAAATTTATAGAAGTATTTGTTTACATATTGTGTTGAAAATGGAAGTTTTCCAAGACTTTCAAGTACTTCCGAGTCATTTCCGATCGACTAATACCATACAATTGTTAAGGCTATCAAGAGCCATTCGTTTGTCTCAAACAGGACCCCGGTAAAAATTCCTCGCAAAGTCCTCCACAAATTAATCGACCACAATTGTTGTTACGAGTGTGGTGATTTGTAGACCGAATTATTTTGTCAACAATATGTTCTTGGAACGTCTTGTGGAAGGTGCTCTTTTGGTTATAATTGTCCTTTCGTAATGTTACGATTATCTCCAATACCACAATCCAAAACCATGCAACAATCAAACCATTGATGAGCTCCCACAAACGTTGCCAAGTTTTGATCTGACATGCTATTCTGAAAAAGGAAATTCATTACCTTATGTTTCAAAACCTAATTTTGTTGATGATTCTCCTAACGCTTTCAACCCACCTCCGTAACCTCCGATGTATTCTTATGAGTTTTGTGGGAACAATGCTTATTATGGTTACGATTGTCCACCCCAAGTTCCGTTTATCTATCCGGAACCGTGTTACAATCAAGACATTAATTTCCCACAAAAATTTTAAAGTTTTCAGCAACAATATCTTTGTTGTGAAAATTGTGAGGGTCCTCATGAAACTTACCAAAGTCAACCAATGAATGAAGATTATTATCACGACCAAAATTCTTGCTATGATCCTAATTCTTTTGGTTTTGACCAATTTCAACCCGCGCAATATGCCGTCAATCATCCAATCTTGAATGCTCAAAATGACCTTCTCAATTCTCAAAATAAGCTTTTGGAGCAAATTACATCCGTATGTGATATGGCTGGTCAATATATACAAAAGAAGGAAGAAGAAAAGCGAATTGAAGAAGAGCAAGCGGCTAAAGCTCGATATTAGAAGATTCTCGTTTGCTACGATGATGACGATGACGAGGAAAGATCGATTCCCTTGAAAGATATTATTATTTCGGTACTTCCTCCGTGTGTTGCAATCACACCCGATTCACCAAAAATGGACTCTCTCATCATGGTGGACAAACATCTTGACGCAATTCCGGAAACGGAATCGGACGAATTCATAAAGTCTAGTGTTGAGAACCTTGTCCAAAACCCAAGTGTGTTCGAGGATTTCTCCGATATCGAAAGTAAGCGTGATGTGCCCGATTATGATGATTCTCAAACAATTATTTTTTCGACGTTTTCCAATCCTCTCTTTGACGATTCTACCTCTAGTGATGACGAGCCAAGTCATGGGGAAGTTATTCACGAAATGAGTTTTAAAACTTATTCGAACCCTCTTTTTTATCTTGACGAGGAAATCAATTCTAGTAAGTTTAATCCGACTCATAATGAAGACCTCGATTCTACGCCGAAAGATGTTCGTTTTGATGCTGAATCACAATAGTACTCAATCATCGTAGATACTTTATGACTTTTCTCCAAGATTGATTCACGTCCTCGAGGAGTTCGCCGATGAACTCGCTCTTCTCAAACCAATTTCACCGAAAATTGAGGATTCTAATCCGAAGGGAGACATTCGTCTTGTGGAGAGGTTGCTATACGACAATTCGACTCCCCGACCACCGGAAGCTTTTCAAGCTAATTCTGATACGATCATCTAGTCTTTTCCCACATTTACTATCCCCGTTGAGGATAGTGACTCTCTTAGGGAAGAATCGATATATTACACGGTCCGGATGACTCGATACCACCGGGTATTGAGAGTGATGATTTTGACTCGGAAGATGACGATAATTCTACTTCCCTTCCCGAGTTCGAATCATTCCATGTTGATTATCCTGATTCGGGAGATTCAACCATTGATGTGGTGGAAGACATCCCCGTTGATATGCCTAATATTTTGGTATGTGTTTAATTACACATACTTTTGACCACTAAAAACGGACTTAAATGACCAAAAACGTACCAAAAATACATTGTATTTGTATGTTTTGCATTTGTATTATGCAGGTAACGGATATCCAAGAAAAGGACAAAATCGAAGCCAAAATGACAAAACTGAGCACGAGAACGGAAAGAACGTGAGAAGTCAAAAAGACCAAGTCAAATCCAACAAAAAATTCAACGTCAAAGTCAACCCCGGGAAGTGGCATTGGAAAAAGCATCGAAAACCGAACCCGAAAACACAAATTGTCAAACGGCTCAACAATCGTATACAATCCTCCCCGGCAGCGGCGGCAAAAATTGATCACTTTCTGACTAACCCTTTTAAATATATAAATAATAAATATAAATATATATAATAAGAATAATCAAAAATATCTCAATGTAGTAAATCCGGAAGTATGATTTCCGGGTCGTTATCCCCAACGAGGAATGCAATTGAAAGTCGAGAGTTGTTTTGATAATCGATGTTTGAATGGAACAAGATTTAGATTGGTTTTCTAAAACTACGAGAAAACTAAGGCAATTAAAACTAAAAATAATTAAGGCAACTCTAATTTATACTAAAAATGCAAACGCGAAATCCTAAAAACGCTCTAAATTATCAAATATATCAAAATTAAACCCTACACAAGATCTTTTTGCATGTAAACCTCAAAAATGACAAAAGAAAATTTTCTAAAAAAGATTTATATTTTTTTGACTTTTTTATAATTTTTTATGAATTAAAAACCTATTTAATCTATTTAAAATCCTAGAAAATACCAAAATAACACCTAAAAATTCTAAAAAATGATTTTCTACTTTAAAAAAGTCTAAAATATGATAAAAACCAAGAAAACTATTTTTAACTACTTTTTATAATTAAAAACTAATTTCTAAATTTAAATTAAAAAGTAAAAAATGAAATTTAAAATCTAAAAATGGTGAAAAAGTTTTTATACTTTGTAAACCTCAAAATATTAAATCTAAAACTAAAAACTATTTTTTGCATTTTTCTAAATTAATTTACTATTGTTTAAAGACTTTTTAAAATTTTTAACTTCAAAAATTAATAAAAAGTAATAAAGAAAGATGGAAAATTCTGAAAAAGTCTACGAAAGTCCTAAATGATGATAAGATCCTAGGAAAAATAAGCTGGTTAAGCCAGCTTATTAAATAAGCCCTAAATAAGCCCTAATAAGCTACGAACTATAAATAAGAAAAGGAAATAAAAAAGGTGTTAAATAAATAATGTATGCAAAAGAAAACGGAAAAGACCCAAGGGCGCTGTTGGTAGTAGAGTGTGTGTTAAAATGTTTGGTTGAATTGGGGTAGAGGTCTCGGGTTCGAGTCCTGCTCACCCTTAACTTCCCCCAATTCCCAAATGTTTTTCATTTGCCATTTTTTTACAACTTTTTAAAGGACTTAAAAATAAGCTCTTTTAATGAAAACATTTTTTTAGAGATCACAAATAAGCCCAGAATAAGCTTCTAAATTAGACAGATTAAGCCTTTTTTATCTAAATGACTTTTTGCTAACTGTTTAGCAACTTTGAACACAATAAGCAAATGAAAATGACAAATAAGCTAAGAGAGATACTTAACTACACCTAATGAGCATATAAAAACAAAAATAAGCAACTAAAACAAGCTAGAATGACAGATTACTTAAAAAGCTATAACACTTAGAAATTTTAAGCTAAAATGCAAATAAGTTCAAATAAGCTCTAAACTAAAGGAAAATAAGCTAAAATGACTTAAACTAACCTAATAAGCTATACTAAACCTAAATTAAG
>BQNB010137343.1:0-17867 GCA_026074375.1 Tanacetum coccineum
CTATTAACTATTAAACTACGAGCTATATAAAACAGTAAAATACACGGGGTGACCGAGTCTTTTTCTAATACCTAACAAAACTCGTCAAAACCTTAGGTTGTGTAACAACGTCATTTACAACCCGGTCTCGCAACTCATCAAACAAGAACTGTCTTAAAACCAAGTTATAAGTTGTTACAAAGCATCTAAGGGCATACTAAGGTCTACAAGAAACCTTACGTACCCAACTTCAACTAAAACTCCCCAATGATCCCTTGTTCAACGAACAAGTGTGATGGATACTCAATTTATAAGGCAAAAATTCTCAACCGAACTATAGGCCCAATCCATCTAAGGATCTGAAATGGTCCTACATAACTCGGTTCTAACTTGTCTTTCTTTCCAAACGTACTACACCTCTCCAAGGTAAGACCTTCAACCACCCATAACCTACTGGTATGTGCTTAAATACACATGCCTTTTACCTTTAAAAACGAGCTAAAATAACCAAAAACGGACTTAAAATGCCAAATATATGCTTGTTTTGCTAATTGTCTTGTACCAAATTCGATCCATTTAACTCAACCTCTCCAATTATAGCCCATTAAAAATGGTAACTACTTTCCTTTTCATCCATGTTCAATGAAGCATATACCATACTCGATGATAATCCCCAACCTTAGGGAACAACTCCATCTCACATCGTGACTTAGTCCAATTATTTTTAAAGTCTACATACTTGTTCTCTAAGCATAGCTAGGAATGGGGTGACTTAGTCAGTCTATTGACTACACCCAATCGTATCGTATCCAATACTCACACTTGGTAACTTGACAACAATATCCTTAGTTATCCTTTCCCACTTCTACTCGGGTAACTCAGGTTGTAGCAACAATCCTGAAGACATTGATACTCAATTCCACTTTCAATACGCTAAATACTTACTACCGCAACTAGCTATATCCTTCTTCATACTCAGCCATCGATTAGTTAACCTAAAACCACACAACATCGTATCCGCTCCAGGATGGATAGAATACTTTGTCGTATACGCCTCTTCAATAGCCAAGGTCCTTACATCTCTCCAAATGGAGGTCCGAACCTTGTCTAACCAATATGAACCACTCTCCATCTCTTTTCACACTCGTTGGTCCAAGCCACGCAACATCTTATGTTGACGCGTTCTTTGCTTTGGACATCTTATCTTATGCCACCAACATCCTTTTCTCAAACCTAGATCGGATCGTCGTACATCTATCTCGAACTCATTCTTGGCTTCACTCCTTCTTCCTACTCCACGGTACAACATCTACATTTGCCTTTCCCAGATGGTACTTGGCCTCGAAATCAAACTCACTAAATAACATCCATCCATCATCTTTGCCTCATGTTCAATCCTTCCGATTGAAAGTGTGTTGGAGACATTCATGATCCGTATAGATTACTCTCCATGTCTCGTTCACTTAATGCCTCTAGCATTATAAGGCAAAACCTACCACGTTAGTCATGCAATCCTTCATAAGAACCTTCAGTTGTCGCGACGTACAAGCAATCACCTTCTCCCTTTTTCCAAGCATGCTTCCAAATCCTTGCTTCGCGCGTCATAATATACTACGAAATCGTCTGCTCCTTCCGGCAATGCCAAGATCGGCTCATTACCCATTTGATTCCTTCCACATCTAGATAGCTTCCTCTTTGCTCCACTTCCACGTTGTTGGAAAACTTCACGTACATCTTCTCTTCCTTCAAAGACTCCACGATCATCTTCACCTGCGACTCGTACTCCTCCTTAGACTTCGGGTCGATTTAAAATATCGTCTGTATATATACGTTAACTAGCTTGTCTATATACGGCCATGCACACCCGGCTCATTAACTCTATGAAAACCGCTGATGCATTGGTTAACCCAAAAGGCATAGCCGTAAACTTCAACGTGTCCATTACACATCCTAAAAACAGTCTTGGCTACATCATCCCCGTGCACCCTCCATTGGTGACATCACATACGCATTTTCTATCTCACTCTTCTTAAGATAATCTATGCACATTCCAAACTACCACCTTTCTTCCTACCAAGCAATACAGACGCTTCCCATAACAAGTTACCATTCGAACCAACCCTCACCTTGCAACTCCTGCAATCATTCCATACCTCTTTCCTTTCTAAAGACATCCAACGACACGAGCCTTCACGAATCGGCGTCGATACTTATACTAATTCCATACGAAATACTATCCTACGACGAGGGGTAAAACCTACTAATTCCTTAGGAACACTTAATTCATACAAAAAATCCTATTCTACATTACGGGTAAAACCCACTAAAACCTGAGAAACACTAAATTGAGAAGCCTCTACACATATAACTGAACGTATCACTTAAAATCCGACAAAATGATTTGGTCCTCCTACGAGACCTCTTAACCTCTTTAGTTCGTTTCCTCACAACATAAACACTTTTTTAGCTCACCTAAGGTATATTTAACTACCTAAACTGTGGCCACCATCCCACCTATATGCCTCAACAACTAATTCTCTCATACGACTACATCAACTCTCCCATAACTAAGAAGTACTAAGTAAAATGAGAATTCTCAAATTCTAACTTGAAATCACTAATAATTCTATTCGCTTCACTACCATCAATCGCACCACTCAGAAGATATGACCTACCATCAACTCTAGAACCACGCCATGAAGAAATACCAAACTTCACATGCACCAATTGGTATGGACCCAAAATTACACACATACCTAAATAAGAAACAACCAATAAAAAAACAAACGACAAAAGTTAACGAACGAACCTCAGACCTAACAAATGCATCAACGATGCTAGAAACACCCAATGAATATTACCACGTACCACGACCCATTAATTAAAAGATTAAGAACCTTTGTTCCAAAACCGATTTTTTTACCCAAGGAAACTTTCCCTCATAACCTTATACCAATCATTTTAAAAAATAATAGAATCACCTAGTTAATAATGCCAATAAATTTTAAGTGTAAAAATAAATTTTAAATTAAAAATTTTCATAAAAAATTATTTAAAAATTATGATTTTATAAAATAACATCAAAAGATGGTTAAAAATAAATGTGTTGCATTTTTTTTTATAATAATTTATTTGAAAGAAGTTTTTTTAACCACCTAAACGATATTATAAACGGACGACAACAAAATTACTTTTGAAAAAGGAATTTATGACTCCCAACAAGAGACATCATGATAGCAAAATTAGACTCCCAAAAAAAAATACATTAAGGATTCCATACCACAATGTTAATTTACTGAAAACGAACACGATAGGAACTCTTGCAAACCAAACAACCATAAGAAACACGATCCATGACCAATGGTCAATAGAAACCAATACCAAGAAAGTATGCCATACCTATGACAAAAGAACCAATTCAAAACAGCCGAACGGAGTACATAGAACACTAGTTCTATGATGGCAACTAAAAATACCAACACGACGTTGATATCTTACGAACCCAACGATCAAACTAACCAACTTAATAATCCGCCAACAACACCAGCAGTATCCGATTTAATCCGCCAACGATAATATGAAAGGAAACCTACCACTCTCAACACGATCCTAAATAACGCTCAACGGTTAAGAGAAGATTCTCTTAACCATACAACCATCCTCAACAGGACTCACATCACATCACCAGAACTACCGTCTAACATAACTATCCAGACTTACATCCTTACATAATACATACAAGCAACAATGATCAATGCAATCAAAGTCACAAGTCCACGTGTGTGACACCTTTATAATTATGTTCGCGACCATAATTATATAATTGCACCTTTTTGCACATGCGTATGTACTTTCAAAGACCACAACCTCACAATGATAACACACAACTACCACATAGCACTTAATAATAAACCAAATATAACACAACATGATAATCCACCAAACGAAACATAAAGAAACCTAAATCGTAGTAAGATCCAAACGAAACCACAGAAGTCACATCGTGACCCAAAATATAAATATCAGATCCTCGATTATATAGTAAACACACGAGGTAGTAATAACGAAATAAAACTTATGTTTGGGCCTCGCATGGGTTTGACCTTTTTCTTCTTCACTTAAAAAAAAAAAGTCCCCCAAACCACCGCGGGCCAGTAGAGTTAGAACAATCTCCCCAACGCTATCATCCTAGGGGATTAGTGGATAACATGACTAAAAACAATAACAAAGGGGTATACCTATTAGAACCCCATAATGAAAAAGTATACATTTTCATATACATAGATAGTAATTCAAATAGAAAATTTTCAAAGCTTTAAGAAAAATAGCGTAGAAACCTACGGTAAAAACCCGAGACACAAACCCTTAGGCCCAAAAAATGCAACTATATGGAAAAAAGGACCCTAAGCTATAGGTTCAAAGGGCCCCCCTCAACCACCTATTTCCTATAGACCAATAGGCTCTGATCCCAATCTGTCACAAACCCAACCGATACCACCAAGTCGGAAACATAAGCGGGTGGCTTAAACAAGAATGGATCTCATCACAACACATGGTGTCTATATAGAAGAATACTAAAATAAACTAAAGTAAATCAAAGACACAAAGTGGTCATAACAATACCCATGAACTAAGCAAAACATAAAGGCATCATTATATTGAAGAAAAAAGGAGTTCTCGTCAATAAGAGACATGCAGACATCAATCCAATACAATGCTAAACAATCCACATATAAACTTCAAGATCTTCTTATAGGTCTCCATCTAGCCCCACTTCTCACAACTTAAGAACCTCATGACTTTCACACCTAAAATGATGCTTAAAACGACAACACAATGGATTGGTGAGAGTCATAGGTTTAAGAAAAACAACATAATTCCCAATAAACACATTACATGATTACAAAACAATTTAGGACAATTAGCAAAATATGAAACTTAGTGCTAACAGTGCAATCCCACATTACTAGGTAGGAACAGTTTAAACCCCGATACCATAACAAACAACTGGGAAGGAAACGTTACCCCCGGATCCATTTTAATAAACAAATAGGTAGGTAAACGTTAGCGCCCCCGAACCATATCAACAACTAGGTAGGAGTAACGTTACCAAGTTAAGAATAGGGATCAAATACCCCATCCCATTAATAATCACACTTTACCTCACCTAAAAGACTACCAGCTAGAACTTATACTTATCCATGGACCGAACACATCAAATGAGTAATTATTCAAAACACTATACTTAGTCTTTTCAGTATGGATTTGATTGAGTAGTAAAACTACCACACACCCAAACCGAACTCCACATACCCAATAAAAACAACTCTAAAAGATCACAAGAAATGCCATGGAGCGTATCACAATCACATGTAAACCAATAACCACATAAGCACACAATCACGAAACACTCAACCTAAAAACATTTAAAAACTCCATAGCATAATTTTCACTACTGCACAATCCAAGAAAACAAAAGAAAGGGCTATGAAAACATACCTTTTTCCTAGCACTCAAAATCTACCAACAAGGCTCAACAAGAAATGACAATCCTAAATCCTTATCTCCTACTCAACACGAATAAATTCATGTTACACGCTATTGTTAAGCCGAAAGCTTAATAAACAGTTAACATTCATATGATGGATGATAAGATGTTTATAACCACCATGGTTCACCTTGAACTTCTTCCCAACATAAAGAACCACTTTACTTATCAAGTTTCTCATAGCTAGTCACAAATTCCATGCCAAACTGCAAAATTTTAACGCGACTTATCTCACCTCAAAACTTAACTAAAATGACCATTCATAATTCAAACCAAAAATTACCTAATGTTCATATAATGAGTATAACTTAACTACCTTAGGGGCGACTACCCAATGTCAAAAAATACATACTGCAAGTACTACCCTAAAGAAAAATCCAAAACCACCAAAAACAGTCCCTCAATTCGGGTCTGATTGCGCACTAAAACAGTTATAGGCGTTAAAAATTATACTTAACTTCTACTTGATTTAAAAAATTACTTTGGTGATCTTTAATATACAACATAAGACATTAACTAATGTAGAGGTTAAAAGTCTAAATCAAATTTTAAAAAGGGTATTTTAACTTCTCACAATTTGGACCTAAATCTGCCATAAAAAACTCAGCCTTGACAATGAATCTTGTTTGAAGTTAGCTAAAAATAAAATCCTTTCCACTCAAAACTTATTAAATCATGAAACCTATGAGGTTTGAAAGTAGACACCTCTGTAATACTTTTAGGCTTTTGAAAATCCTTAAAAGCCCTTCGGATGATCAAGTTATGGACACCACAAGCAAGAATGACCCTTCTAAACTGCCAACAAATTACCTCCCGAATTTACTAAAACCCTAAAACCCTAATTACAACATGATCCTTCATTAACAATATAAAAACGTTTTAAAAAGAAAAAAACCCTAAATTTACCAGATCTTACATAACCCTAAATCCATCATATAATTATTACATGTGTTTATTAATTAGAATATTAACAAGAATGAAAAATTGTTAATTAGAAATTGAACATAAAAAAAAAAAAAAAAAAAAAAATTAGAAAATATACGCTTAGCAAATAAGAACCTCTAAATATTTTCCCACCTCTTATTTTTTCTTCATCTCCCTTTGAAACCGTCGAACTGCAATATGGGGCTTAGGTATATTTTATTTTTTTGTATTTTAATTATAGGCGCACAAGGAAATCCCTAGATAAACCTATATGTACAATTTTTGAGTTCAACTAAAAACTCTTTTCTTTTTTTTTCTAAAATTCGTATTTTAACTATTCAGAGCAGCCTAAAAAAAATATTTTTTCTTTCTTTTATTAAATTTTATAATTATCTTTATACCTTAAGATTTTACAAAACCTAAGCTAAATTTGTTAAACCATTTGCTTAAAACTACTTTCTAAAAATAACCGTTTTCAATTTCCAAATTCACTTTCTATTTATTGAAAAGTTTCCAAACACTCTCTTATTTTAACAACTCATTTCTTTTCTTTCAACAAAAGACACTCTTCTCATCACATATTTAATTCATCACCTAGGAATCCACATATTAACCAAAACAATTCCTCTCAAAATACCCAAATCAATTTCCATTATCACTATAAGTGATTAAATATGAAATTTCTTCCATCAAATAACTCAATTCTTCTTATCTTAAACCCTCAAAAACCTAAACTTATCTAATTACTAACACAAAAAATACATACTATAAATAACTAATAACACAAATTAACGCTAAACCGCCCCCCCCTTTCAATCACCGAAATCATTATCCTTGTCACCAAGTGAAACGAAATGAACATCACAAAAAGAACAAGCCCAAAATCCAATCCAACGAGGACTATCTACACTCAATGGATTGATTATCAAATCTCACTTATCCCACACAAACACATATAAACACGTATAACACATAACCATACATTGCAAACAGATACATTTAGGTCAATCACTACTACGGTTGACCAACCTGCTCAAAAGAGTCATGGGTTGTACACTTAATTTGTGGGAGAGAATTTTGAATTAAGTAGACGAATTATAGGGATCGTTCAGTTCTTATCGGTAAGTCTGGAGGTGGAGGTACGGAGTGTACACTCCAAGAGGTTCCCTGAACACCCAGACTCATATATGGTTTAAGGGAAATTCTAGTCGCTAATAAGCTCAGAGTGATGCATCCTCTGGGAGTGAGAAACTCCAAGACTGAAGAAAATGTCCATCAGTGGACTGATGGCTTCAGCTTTGTAACTCATTGAGTAAGCTGAAGGATACCATCAGAGAGTAATCCATCAGAGGAAGTATCCCCAACGTTGGAACGTTACTCATCAGAGGTGTTCAGTATTGACCATCATGAGTATTGCTCCTCAGCGGGCTAGCCTGTGCTTTCAGGTCACTGAATGGAAAACCCCTCTGTATGATTTGCACTGACGTAATAAACTACTATTTGACCATATCATATGGTAAGAAGGTTATTCATACTTAACGACCATGATTCTTATGGTCGTGTAACCACTAATTCCTGAAATCAAGGAGGCTATTTATGGAAGAGATTATATCTCCTATAATCTCTTACAAATCTTTGACTACGGACTTGAGTACTCTCCTATAAATAGGGGGTTCAAACATACTACTTGTGAATTACAGAAAATAACGCGTGGAAAGACATACACTATAAAACATAAAACACTTAGATTTGCTCTAGGGTTCCTTGGTTATTGCCTCAAACAAGAACATACATTTAGTCTTATCCCAAGTAGATATTTGTGATACCCAGGCATTAGGGTCGAATAGTTTACTTTGGAAAGTGATTACACGATTCCAAGTGATATCCGGTAACCATTCATTTGGTACGTAAAATTACTCATTTGAATATCACCCCAAAGCTTCTACCATGATCATAGGCCCAATACCACCAACAACAAGTAACCTATAAACCTTTCTTAAATGTAATTGAAAGAGAAAATACATATCTTGTTGTGTAAAAATTTGTGCCTTTGATTCAAATAGTGATACTTTTCTCGTTTTTGACTCTAAATGAAAAATTTTGTGGTTAATTCTAGTTATAAACTTCATTAGTATGCGAAAAAATGCTTAATATCATGTTTCACCGGTTGTAATAAAATTGACAAAAATTGAAAGATTGTGCAAAATCAATATTTATAAGACGGCATATTATACGTCGGAGTCTATAGACATCGATTTAAATAATTATACACGCAATCTTAACGGCGATTTATACATCATAAAACAACCCACAAATTTTCATCAATGTAAATATCCATCTATTAAATTAGATGCACTGTATTATCCATCTATTAAATTAGATGCACTGTAATATTTTATCAATTCTATATACCACCTTTTCACAGAAATTTTTTATTTGCTTTATTCCATTATGAACGTATTTACCATAACTAAAGTAAAACGACTCACGCAACCTACCAAGGCCATCTATAACTATGTTTATATCTTGAAAACCTCCTAAATATTCAAGTCAATATTCCAGACAACATTTTTTATCAAAATACGTTATCTATTAACGTACTTTCCACAACGTTACTATTTTAATCATGAACTTATTCATTAGTTAACGTTTAAAATTAAAATAAATTATCAAAAACCCAAATTATATGTACAGTATACATATAGAAATAATGTACAAGCAAATCAATCATAACATTTTAAAATCTTTTCCCCTCCTAAATCAAGTTACAACTTTCTAAAGCCTAATGTACAAGTTAATAATGCAAAAGAATCAAACTAGGTCATTTTCCTCCTAAATCACTTTAGTTTCTTACTACCTACACACTTAGGCATAAAAAGGTACCTAACAAAAGAAACTTAAGGCATGACTCCTAAACCCAAAACCAAAAAACCCAAAGATCATCTTAAAAACCCTAATCTATAAACCCAAACCCTAACGAAACCCTAAAACCCTAATTTCATTTTAAACCTAAAACTAAACCTAAACCCTAATCCTAACATTAACCTAATCCTAAACCTTAATCCTAGACCCTAAACCTTAATCCTAAACCCTAATATATCCTTAATTCTAACCCTAACTCGAATTTAAAACCCTAAAATCCTAAGCCGAAATCAAACCAAACCCGACACCCTTTTTATTTCTTTTTAACCCATTTCTAAGAAAAATAAAGGAATGATCGTAACCTAATATTGTGGGGTTTTAGGATCTAAGGCGCAAGTAGATTTCTCATCACATGTATGAATACATATATATATTATATATGATTTTGTTGATACGATGAACGCATCGTTGATTATACTTTTCGGCATAGTAATCGAGCGACATAAATTATAGGTCGTGATCGTGTTCGTTGATTTTCCGTGGATTGTTTTGATTATTTGATCTTCGGCTTCGATCAAGGTGAGTTCATAGCCTTGCTTTTAAGTGTTTTAAATGTTTTTTAAACCCGCGAGGGGGATACTTGCTTGTTTTGAAAATGAGAACGCAAGGTGTTTTGATGCTAAATATGATTCCATGCACTATTGAGTAGATGCCTTTTACTGTGTGACCGTTAATTGCCTTGTTGATGGTGAACGCTAATGCATTAAATAGATCTATTGGGTTTGACAACCCTGTCCGGGGTATGAATCCTGAATTGAATAGCGAGCACCCTGTAACGGACATTTTGTAGTAGTATGGGAGAAGGGGCATACTTCTCGGACATTATTTCGTCCCACGGGATGAATGTGTTAAGTGTCGGTACACGGGCTCATTAGTGGGAATACATTATTTATATAACTTGGCTTGCGAGCAATGTTATATGTTTTGGTGGAACCAAATATGCGTTCTGATTGTTTGTGTGTAAACTCTATGAATTCACTTAACGTTTTGTTGACGTTTTTAAGCATGTATCCTAGGTTAAATTGCTGTTGATGGCTGGATGGGACGGACACGGTGTCTCGGTGAAGTAATGTCATAAACTAAATTAATGATTTAGAAACTAAGTCATGTTGTGACTTTTAGAAATAAATTTCTACGTTGGTAATGGGACCTATGCAACTCTGATTTTTCTAATAAATAAAATGGTGTTTTATAAACCTATCTTCTAATGTTTACTGGGACTCGTGTGTATGTATTATGAAGTAGCACCCCAAATGTTGTATTCCGCTGCGTATCGTAGTTTGGAGGTGTTATAGAGTGGTATTAGAGCACGAGTTGTAGTGAACTAAGTCGTTTTACAAAACTTGGACTACAACTGTTTTCGGAAAAAATTTCACGAGTCTTTCACCGTTGTCCGATATCCGTGTGCGCATCGTTCCCTACGTTATATATCTAACGTAATTTATCATCGACTAGCTTTTGAAGAAACTTAAAATCTTATCGTATCACGTTACTATGGAATTTCATGTGAGGGGTTCTATTTGGGTATTTGTTTTGACGAGTTTGCTGGGTTTACGATTTAAAGTGCCCTGACTCCTCAAACGATACTGCATGACCTCTGAATTATGATAGCCCGAACAGTGATACAATAATTCCATAAATTAATAAATCAAATATGTATGTTAAACTCTGTAAAGTTTTGAAACATAAACAATCAAACTAAGACTTGACATATTACCCCAGGTTGCGTGACGAGGCCGTTACTTTCATTTGATATACTTTTGCCATCAATCAGATTTCCCTGTTAAGGTGAGTTCATAGCCTCGCATTTTAAATCTTTGAAATATTTCATAAACCCGCGAGGGGGATACATGCTATAAACCATGAATACAAGTATTTTTCCAACTGTATGCTATCCTGATGCATTATTGCCTAAGTCCCTACTTTTGCCATTAAGACCCCACTATCATGAACCGTTAATTACTCTTCGGAGTAAGCGCGAATGCTGTGAATAGATCTATTTGGGACTGAACTCCCCCGTTGGTATACCTGTACTTTTGGTAACCAAACGCACTTCATTTGAATATCTATGCGGGTGTTTGGCAAAGGCACCCGTTGGGGCAACTACTTGTGATTATTGATTATCTCAAGGCTTCGGTGTCATGAGCTTAGGGCAATAATACTGTTTTCTATGATAATTGTATCTGCATTGCAATTATTACTATTATGGGTGTATAACAACGTAACCCACTGTTTATGATGACTTGTATTCAAACTGTTTATCATAAACCTATGAATTTCACTCAACCATTGTGTTGATCTTTTTAGCATGTTTATCTCAGGTAATTAAGCAACTTATGGCACGGAGTGGCACGGACTTGAAGATGGCTAAACTGTTATCATTCAAACTTTATGTTTCTAGATTTTGGGACCTCTTTTTGTAAAACTCTGATGAATAAATGAATGATAACTAAATTTTCCAAAACGTCTCTTTATGAATCATTTTCTATGATTATGCCTGTTGTACTATGAAGTAATACCCCAGATTAGCTTCCGCTGCTATATTTATCAAAATGGGGGTGTTACAATAAAGTGTTATGTAGTGGTACATTTATGCGTGTGTTGTATGCATAGATTGTTATGTGATTATATAATAATTATTATTATATATGTTTGGAGTATAATTGAGGTATATACTGAACGAGAATGTCATGAATTGTGAATTTTTGTTTTGTTGCGCTCTTATGCGAACTGTTATTTTGGATAATAGTATTCTTATTGGAACACTATTGAGTAAGTATTATATGATATTTTCTAGATTATCATGATAAACGTAATTCCTCCCGGTCTTGTGGATGATGTACCCATAGTTGAGCCGAATCAACACGATGATGTTCCTGTTATTCCTGAGCCTGTCTTAGTAGAGGAAGAATTTAAGGAAGAAGAAGAACCTCAAGAAGAAGAAGATATGGAAGTTGACATCGAGGAAGATGAGAATGAGCCAGAGTTGACATATCCTTATAAAGAGGTGGATCCTCTTAACCCACTGCCGCCTGCTTCTGAGTCAGAGCCTGAGGATGTGATTAAGGTTGAGGACACGGTTGAGTCCAAGGATGAGACTATTCCTGGTAGTGTCCATAAGGTAGGTGAGTCGTCTACTGCTCCTTTCCTTCGAGAGGACAGTGATGGTCTGTTGCCTGGCCTCATGAGGAGGGACATTAACTATCTTTTTGGTCGGATGGCTTCTCTTTCAAGACGACTATGTGGTCGCGAGACGACGCATGCATTTGTCGAAAAGAAAGGAAAAGCAAAGGACGAGTATTATGGTAAGCTGATTTTAGATTTGGGTAATGAAGTGCGTTCTAGTGTGGAGCAAGGAACGACTGCAATGGAAAAGCTGGTTGAAAAGCTTGGTAATGCTAAAGAAAAAGCTGAGTGTAAGAAGTTAAAGAAAGAACTGGAAGAAGAAAGGTTTAGCAACACATTCCTTCGTATGCAAAATGAACGAGTCGAGAGGGATCTCTATTAGACTAGACTTCGAGCTCATGAGTTCTATCGAGAGAAGATTCGTAAAGGATTTGTGTTTGAAGAAAGACCAAGAACCGATAGCATCGAGTCTACATCTGATTATGTTGGAAAGAAGAGTCCTTCATCTGAGCTGCGAGAATCTTCTCATGATGCTTAGTAGTTTAGATTCATTAGCAGTATCTTTATTTTGTAATAACTAAACTAAATCCTCAGTTAGTAGTATTAGTGCTATTGGTTGTAACGATTTGTATCATTTCATGAAACAATGCAACTATGTATTAACTTTTTTGTGATGAAAAATGAATGACTATCTTTTGATTACTACTTGATGTTGTGTGACTGTGATTATGATTGATTTGTCATTGTATCATGTTATGAGTATATCATGTTATGAATGCTTATTAGATTTTTTTTTGTGACGTGACAAAATCATGCCTCCAAAGTTTGCACCTTTGACTCAAGCTGCCATTCATCGAATGATCAAGGAAAGTGTCGATGCTACTATCGCTGCTGAACTGGCTAGACATGCAAATGCTGGAAATGATGCTAGAGGATATGGACCAGTTAGGGGTTAAGATGCCGCACCTGTTGTTTGTGAGTGCACTTTCATTGGGTTTATGAAGTGCAATCCTACTATTTTTCACTGTACTAAAGGACCTGTCGAATTACGAAGATGGTTTGAGAAAACTGAGAGTATTTTTGGAATCAGTGAATGTGTGGAGGGCAAGAAGGTTAAGTTTACTGCTGCAATAATGCAAGGACCTGCTTTAACTTGGTGGAATGCTAAGGTTGCAACCATATGTTTGGAGACTGTGAACCAAATGCCTTGGACTAAAATGAAGCAATTGATGACTGCAGAGTTTTGTCTAATATAAGAACTTCAAAGAATGAAGCACGAGCTATGGAACCTCAAGGTCAAGGAGTATAACATTGTCGCTTATACTCAAAGATTTAATGAGTTAGCTTTGATGTGTCCGAG
Organism: Tanacetum coccineum; assembly: GCA_026074375.1. Classification (NCBI taxonomy): domain Eukaryota; kingdom Viridiplantae; phylum Streptophyta; class Magnoliopsida; order Asterales; family Asteraceae; genus Tanacetum; species Tanacetum coccineum. Next base: position 13,860 of record BQNB010137343.1, read on the forward strand.
AATGGTTGAGCCTGAAAGTGTGAAAGTTGATGCTTACATCTAAGGATTGACTGATAACATAAGGGTGAAGTCACTTCTTCTAGACCTGCCAACTTGAATGAAGCTGTGCGTATGGCCCATAAGTTGATGGAACAAAAGTCACAAGCTAAAGATGAAAGGATTCTGGAAGGAAAGAAACGAAAGTGGGAGAACTTTCAAAGTGGGAATAGTAGTGGTAAGAGCAACCATAAGGACAACTCACGCCAAACTTTACAGAATAACCAAAAGAAAGGGAACGCGCGAGCTATGACTAGTGCTCCTACTGATGGAAAGGTGTTATCTGGATCACTTCTGTATGTGAATGTTGGTTTTACCCAACCTCGCCTATGTTTGGTCTCTGTACGATCAAGTGCCACAAGTGTGGAAAGGTTGGGCACAAAGTAAGGTATTGCAAGGAAAAGAGTGTTGCCACGGGTGCAAATGCTCAACCCATTCTGACTTGTTATGATTATGGTGAGCAAGGTCATACTAGGAACCGATGCCCAAGGAAGGTTAAGCAAGAGGAAACGGGAGAAGTTCATGGCCAAGCTTATGCTATTAAGGATGTTGAGCCGCAGGGTCCGAATCTGGTTACTGGTATGTTTCTACTCAATAACCGCTATGCATCTGTTTTATTCGGGTTCTGATAGGAGTTTTATGAACACTAGATTTAGTTCCATGCTTGATATCGATCTGGTTAAAATAGATACCAGTTAAAAGGTAGAATTAGCTGATGCAAGGGTAGTTAGTACGAAAACTGTGTTAAAAGGTTGCACTTTGAATTTAGTGAACCATATTTTTGAAATCGATTTGATGCTAATTGAGCTTGGTACATTTGATATTATAATCGGTATGGATTGGCTTTTCAAGCACGATGCCGTTATCGTTTGTGGCGAGAAAGTTGTTTGTATACCGTACGGAAACAAGATGTTGATAGTTGAAAGTGACAAGGGTGAGTCTCGACTAAAGGTCATATCTCGTATTAAAGCCCGTAAGTATGTCGAGAGAGGTTGTCATTTGTTTTTGGCATACGTGACGGAAAAGAAATCAAACAAGAAACGACGAGAAGACGTGCCTGTAATTCAGGACTTTCATGAGGTGTTTTCTGACGATTTGCAGGGACTACCACCACCGAGGAAAGTATAATTTTGAATTGATCTGATACCGGGGGCTGCACCTATTGCACGTGCACCATATAGATTGGCATCGTCTGAGATGAGAGAGTTGTCGGTACAACTGCAAGAGCTGCTGGAGAAAGGATTTATTCGTCCGAGTTCATCACCGTAGGGAGCACCAGTGTTGTTTGTGAAGAAGAAAGATAGATCTTTTCGAATTTGTATAGATTATCGCGAGTTGAACAAGTTGACTGTCAAGAATCATTATCCTCTCCCGAGAATCGATGATTTATTTGACCAACTTCAAGGTTCGAGCGTGTATTCTAAGATCGATCTGCGATCAGGATATCACCAGTTACGCATTAAAGAATAGGACATTCCAATTACTGCATTTAGAGCTCGGTATGGTCACTTTGAGTTCCAAGTGGTCCCGTTTGGATTGACTAATACACCTGTTGTGTTTATGGACTTGATGAACCGAGTATGTAAGCCATATCTTGATAAGTTCGTCATAGTGTTCATCGTTGATATTTTGGTTTAATCTAAGGACGAAAAAGAGCACGGAAAGCATTTGAAGATCGTTTTGGAGCTGCTTAAGAAAGAGAGATTGTACGCCAAGTTTTCAAAGTGTGATTTTTGGCTAGATTCGGTACAATTTCTTGGTCATGTGATTGATCGAAATGGTGTTCATGTTGATCCTGCCAAGATCAAAGCCATTAAGAATTGGGCTACACCAACGACGCCAATGGTGGTGAGGCAATTTCTTAGATTGGCTGGTTACTATCAGAAGTTTATTAAAGGTTTTTCTTTGATTTCTAAGCCACTGACTAAGTTGACTCAGAAAGATAAGAAATACGAGTGGGGAAAAGAAGAAGAGGAAGCTTTTCAGACACTGAAGCAAAAGTTGTGTAGTGCACCGATCTTAGCATTACTTGAAGGAACGAAAGATTTTGTGGTTTATTGTGATGCGTCACTCAAGGGTTATGGAGCCGTGTTGATGCAAAGGGAAAAGGTGATAGCGTATGCTTCTTGACAATTGAAGATTCATGAAGAGAATTACGCTACTCATGATTTGGAATTGAGAGCTGTTGTTTTTGCTCTTAGATTATGGAGACATTATTTGTATGGAACGAAGTGTGTGGTTTTCACCGATCACAAGAGCCTACAATATATTTTGAATCAGAAAGAGCTTAACTTGAGACAACGGAGATGGATTAAGATGTTAAGTGATTATGATTATGAGATTCGGTATCATCCTGGAAAAGCAAATGTGGTGGCTGACGCATTAAGCCAGAAGGAAAGGAATAGGCCATTGCGTGTTCGAGCTTTGATGATGACTGTTCAAAATGATCTACCAAAGCAAATTCTTGAAGCTCAAAAGGAAGCAATGAAAAGAAAGAACGTAAAGGCAGAAAATTTGGGGAGATTGATTAAGCAAATATTCGAGTTTCTCTCTGATGGAACACGTTGTTTTGGAAATCGTGTTTGGTTGTCGCGATTTGGTGGATTGAGGGATCTGGTAATGCATGAGTCGCATAAGTCTAAATATTCTATCCATCCGAGATCAAACAAGATGTATCAAGATTTGAAGCTGTTGTATTGGTGGCCGAATATGAAAGCTGATATCGCCACGTATGTTAGCAAGTGTTTGACTTGTGCGAAGGTTAAATCCGAGCATCAAAAACCATCTGGATTGCTGCAACAACCTGAGATTCCTGTTTGGAAATGGGAAAGGATTACTATGGATTTTGTGAGTGGACTGCCAAGAACGCCGAGCGAGTATTATACGATTTGGGTCATTGTCTATCGATTGATCAAATCAGCTCATTTCTTACCCATGAAGAATACTGATACCATGGAGAAGCTCACACAACTTTATTTGAATGAAGTTGTTTGTAGGCATGGAGTTCCTGTTTCGATCATTTCGGATCGTGATAGCTATTTTACGTCGAGATTCTGGAAATCGCTTCAGAAAGCGTTGGGAACAAATTTGGATATGAGTACTGCTTACCACCCTCAAACGGATGGTAAAAGTGAAAGTACTATATAAACGCTTGAAGATATGTTGCGTGCCTATGTGATTGACTTTAGAAGTAGTTGGGATCGCCATCTGCCATTGGTCGAGTTCTCATATAACAATAGTTATCACGCAAGTATTAAGGATGCACCATATGAGGCTTTGTATGGGCAGAAATATAGATCACCTGTATGCTGGAGTGAGGTTAGGGATAGCCAACTCACCGGTCCAGAATTGATTCGTGAAATGACCGAGAAGATCGTTCAGATTAAGAACCGCTTGTTAACTACCCGTAGTCACCAGAAAAGCTACGCGGATAGAAGATCTAAGCTATTAGAATTTGAAGTCGGTGATATGGTACTGCTCAAGGTATCGCCGTGGAAGAGCGCTGCGAGTTTTAGAAAGCGCGGAAAGTTAAGTCCATGTTACATCGGGCCATTCAAGATTCTAGCCAGAGTTGGTCCTGTAGCTTATACGTTGGAGTTACCCAAAGAGTTGAAAGGGATTCATAGTACTTTTCATGTTTTAAATCTTAAGAAATGTTTAGCGGAAGGCGATATTGTTGTTCTGATGGATAAGATTCAACTTGATGATAAGTTGCATATGATTGAAGAGCCAGTGGAAGTTTTTGATAAAGAGGTCAAGCGACTTAAGCAGAGTCAGATACCTATTGTTAAAGTTCGTTGGAATTCGCAAAGAGGTCCAGAATTTACTTGGGAATGTAAGGATCAGATTAAGAATAAGTACCCTCGTCTCTTTACAAGTAAGGACGAAGCGAGAAAGAGCGGATAGTCGAGCTGAGCACCAGGACGATGCTCCTTAAAGGAGGGGAGAATGTAACAAGCCGAGCTTCAGGTT
>BQNB010137344.1:0-17867 GCA_026074375.1 Tanacetum coccineum
TAAAATATTAGTAGCAACCATTGCTAGTAATAATAGTAAGTTTAATCCCATTGTAAATCCCATAACTTTTATAAAAAAAAATTGATCTTTCTATTTATGGGAATTTTATGAAATTGTTTTGAGATCAAAGAACAAGGATTTGGTTTAAGGAGAAGTGAGAGTGTTTATGTGACATGATTTTAAGTGAAGTGTGTGTTTTTATGTTGTACTTGTGTCTTTGTGTTTGAGATTCAAGATGGTATGAATGTCACCGTTGGATTGTGTGATCTAATGGTGGAAATTTGGTCGGTAAAATAGGATTCTTTGGTTTTGGTGGACACGTGAAATGAGGCTCAAGTTTGGGCTACAAGAGGAAATATTTTATTCTATGCAAGATTGACATTGTTTGCTCATAGTGTGGACTTTCCTCATCATCAATTCATCATTGATTGATTAGGGATTGGTTACTGAAATTAATAATGGAAAATGACATGAAAATGATAAAAATATCTAATATTACAAACATATAAAAAAATCGCAAAATTTGACTAGCAAAACTAGCAAGGCTAATTTGTATGAGCTCATAACAATGAATCTTCCTTTGCCTATCTGCTAAGTCATAGAAATCTCAACTGCAAAATTTCGTATCTTGGTTTGGTTCAATTCTCCCATCTGTCAAACATGCAAACATTAGTTATTTGACATAAACCAAGTATCATATCACACAAGGTTTATCTTTATCGTGCGTCTTTTTTTTTAAATCGCAAAGTTGATCTTGCTAACTTTTTAATAAAAAAACCGTAAGGTTGATCTTGCTAGTTATCAGTTTACTAGCAAGGTTCATCTTGCTAGTTTTAAAAAAAACGCAAGGTGAACTTTGTTAGTTTTCACCCTTATGGTTTTTTTAGAAATCCGCAAGGTTAATCTTGCGATATTTTTAAAAATCCGCAAATTGTTGCATGGTCTCGCTACTTTTTGGATAAAAATTAAGTATATGGTGAAAAATATTTGTAAAATTGGTTACTTTCGTCATTTTCTCAGTTAATATTGGATGTTTTCTACAAAATGATTAGCAATCCCAACGATCCTAAAACTATAATTATAAAATAGTAGTGTTAAATAGTCATGTCATAGTGAAATGAAATAAATCTTTGTAATTTCATCACTAACTCGTACTACATCTGTACCCGGAATAACTTCAGTAAAGAACTATAATTATCCGTTAAAACACTATAAAAATATACTCCCTCCGTCCCAAAATTATTGTCACCCGACAAAAAACACACAGTTTAAGAAAAGTGCATTTATTACAGCTTTCTCTTTCTTACTTTTTAGCAGAATGGCAGTTTTACCCTTAGCTAATTAATTAAAGTCTTCTTTAAAATTTGTAATTATAATTTCAAGTAAGGGTAATATGGTAAACTTGATCAAATTTTCCTATCTATTTATAGTAGTGAACAATTAAATTAGGACATCCAAAAAGGAAACGTGGACTATAATTTTGGGACGGAGTGAGTAGTTGTTTGAGAAATGATCGAGATAATTATGCCTAAACATGTGTGTCAGTGTTTTTTTAGTTTATGAAATAATGGGTCATTTAGCCGCACCCACAGGATGTTGCCACGAGATTTACGCATGAAATTAGGCACATCTCCATATCATTTCTTTAGTTGTTTAGTAAGTTTTTGCGAGAAATCAAACATATTCTGGTACTATATATTGACTCTAAACCACATTATAGCTAAAAACATAATAATCCATATATATGGTTGCCTATAAAATTTGTAAGTTTAAAGGATGTCTCATATGACTACCCATAACTAATCACTTATTCATACCCTCAAATTGCAAAAGCTTTTCATCATCATTTCATGTAGATTCTTGTACCTTAAGCACCACCTGATCCATACTTCTTACCGAAGATGATCAGCTGCAGCTTGTCATAACCAGAAAGCACACCAGCACCAGCAATAGCTCGTAGAATATTGGCACCGGCACCCTTGAAAAGAGACTTGGCACCCTCATTCTTTATGATCTGAGAGAGTGCATCCATGGAGCTCTTGTACTTGACTGCTTCACCTGATGTCATCATCATTCTTCTACGCACTGTGTCAATTGGGTAGGATGCAAGTCCTGCACCGTTTGTTATCACCCAACCCAATGCAAAGCTAGCAAAGAAACTATCCTGAAAGAGCGCACATAACAATTTCAAAACTCTTAATAAACTGACTCATTTATAAATAAATGGATCCAAAAATAAGTTACCTGCATGTTTCCAGTAAGGACCACGGGCTTCAAAGAATCATATAATCCAAAGTAAAGACCACGATAGACAATGATTCCAACACATGAAATGTTGAACCCACGATAAAGCCCAGCAATACCATCACTTGCTAGTGTCTTCTTGTAGACATCAACCAAACCGTTAAACTGCCTCTCTCCACCCTTCTTTGCAGCCTTAGAATCATTTGCTAAACGGGTTCTGGCATAGTCAAGAGAATACACAAAAAAGAGTGAGGAAGCACCAGCTGCACCTCCCGATGCAAGGTTTCCAGCAAACCATTTCCAATAGCCGTCTCTGTCTTTCTTAAAGTTGAAAAGCCTCTTAAAGTAATCCTTGAATGCAAAGTTCAGAGCCTGCAGTTAAAAGCAAGATATAAGCATGAATCGCACCAATGTTTGGACTTTGGATGTGCGTTATGCCGTTATACGATCACATGGTATTTAATAATAAGAATCAGTTGGTTAATCAATTGCAAAGGAGACCCAAATCAACCAAATATTTCCTAATTTCAGGCTATGCATACTACAAGACATACTAAAGTTCAACAAGTGAGTTATTAGGAATGCCGAAAGTTTAAACTTTAATAATATGAAAAAGAAAAGATGTACTAGCCTGAGTTGGAAAATAACGTATCACATTAGCTGTGTTTCCTCTCCACAACGAACCAAATCCTTCATCCTTAATGGTTCTACCAAAGCAATCACCAATGCCTTTATACGGTTGAGAAAGTCTACCAGCTTTAATTCATCTCATCTTGATTCTGAATCAGAAGCTTCACGCGCTCAATGGGAGCGGCTGCAGTTTTTGATACGGCTGCAGAAACACCACCCATGAGAAAATCAATGGCGAATGTTGAAAAACCTTTCTCAGCTGGTGCTTGAGCACAAACAGGTGACATTTTTGGCACAACCATCGAGAGATCAGCCGATGGCTGCATATTTAAGTCCATACTGAGACTTCCTTCAAGAAAACTCCAGAAACTCTCGGTGTTGCTTATTAATCAATCATCACGTCTTCCCGCTTTTACAAGAAATCAAAGAATAGGTAAATTAGGTTGGGACATTACTTGTAAAAACAAACACTCATTAATTATGTCACTGCTAGCCTCGAACTATTTTAACCGAAACTCGGTTAGGTACAGTATAATCAAAGCACATCATCTGTTTAGCCAAAACGTAAGAAACTGATCTCTTTTGACTCCAAACATATAAGCAATAAGTAGCATTTCCCAATACATGCATAAACATGATAAACAACTATCCATATATATAACCAAGGATTTATATATATCATCTCCTCAATACTTATTTTATATGGAGGAAACACTAACAAATCACTGATGAATGAACCATTTTATCATTTACTTTGAACATACATTGGATTTGTTGGTTAATGCAAAACAAATCAAACAAACAAAGAAAGTCGAACAAACTAAGCGAAGCTTTAAATTCAGGGAAAATCACAAAAATACCCAATTTAATTTACAGAACTTCAATTCAACAAATACCCAAACTTTATAGCCTAAATGCAAAATTAACCCATTATCCATAAAAAAAAACGTCAATTCGACACTTTTGCTAAAAAATTGAGAAAAAATCGAAATTTTTTGATATTTTTTAAAAATATCGCTAATATTATCTTCAAAATTTGTATTTGTTTATCTAAAATTATTTAAAAAAACTGATTCCGAACATTTATAACCGAAAAAAACCGATTTCGGAAAAACCGAAAAAACCGAAACCGGTTATTAGAAAAACCGGTATTTTTAAAACCGGTTTTAACCGATTTTTTTGCACCTCTACCACAGTCAGCTTATCCCTGGGCTTAGTGGCAGCTCGTATGTTTTGTCGTGTTGGCCTGGGCCCAAATGTGTATAGTATGAATTAAGCCTGATAAGTCTGTTATCCGTACTATACGTCATCAGTGCTTAAACCAATAGCCTAAAGGATCTTGCTGGATTGAGAATGGTTCTAGTCCTAACTCCTAAGTTGATGAACCTTAAAATCATTAAATTAAAATTAACCGCGGTGAGGAAATGTGATATGCGGTTTCTAAAATACATGTTGGGACACGCAAGGGATTTGAAGACGCTAACAATCACATGCGATAAGATGTGCCGAAAGGACGAAAGGATATTGTGCGAACAATTTGCTACGTTTCCAAGGGCTTCCACGTACTGTGAGATCCATTTTTTTGGATATCACCTTAGTTCTTGTTAGTACAAAATTCGTGTTAGGTTTGATAGCGTGTCAAGTCTCTTATCGGGTCGGGCCTTCAAGCGACTTGGATACTGGATCTTGTACTAGAGCAAGAGAAGTGATGATGTTCTGCACAATTAAAAGTAAACCGTTAGCCTTACCGTGGGGACGGACCCCACGATTAAGCTCCGGCGTGAGAGTAAGTACACATATTTGTCAGAGAATGTCAGAGTATGTGTAAGAGTTAATGATTAGACAGAATGTACCTTTTGAGATGTACTGTGACTCCTATTTATAGGTGTCTAATACTAGGGTTTCCTAGTATTTCGGCTACTTTGGTAGTGGTCGGAGTGGGTCCCTTGTCGGGCAAGGGTCCACGTATAATCGTTGTTTGCGGACGCGAGTGTTCTTCCGCGGGCAGTGTTTGTCCGCGGGGCGCACGGGTGCGGCCAAGAAGATACTCGCGTGCGTCTTTGTCATATCCGGAGCGTCACCCCTGCCGGGCTTAGCGATCCAGCTATTTGTTGTATTGGGCCTGGGCCCATATACGTATATTATGAACTAAGCCCAGTAAGCTTGGTGCTCATACTATACGTTATCAAGTCCCCTCAGTCTAGTTGGCTTGCCATACGCGGTACAATTATAGCGTGCGGTAAGCATTGCTAGACTTAAAGTTCCGTGATCCAATTTTATTTATTTCTTCTGTTACTACGCAGCCTTTGCGCCGTTTTGACAGTTTGTCGTTGACTACGTGGACTCTTTATGTCCTTTTATCTTCTGCATGATTTGACCGTCTGGGACCCATATCCAGCTGTTAGCATTATCTTTTTACTATATGCTTTCTCAGCTGCATGCATTCGTTTGTGTTATGCCCTGTATCTGAATGAAATTCACAATACTTGGTCGGATCCCTTTTTTCTACCGGAGTTACCATTGGGGGCTGAACCACAATGTGATGCAACCAACAATTAAATAAACATATCACAAAATAATCTTAGTTTACAAACGTTTTAAAACTTACAAAATTTTACCAAAATCATATGATATCATTCAAATTAAACCATTTTTAACAAAAATAAATTAATCTTGTATAACTCCTTTTTTTTTTCTCTTTAAAGTTTTGCTTGACAATCTCATCTTTCATATCTACACATATGACAAAAAAACAAGCAAAGCTAATAACTTAACAGACACTAAAACGGGCCCAATGAATGTTCAAATTAAAAGTAATTCAAAACATGACTATTCGAATTGCATGTATTTTTTCGAGTTTTGGTATCGGTACCGTATTAATGGTTTTATATTTTTATTTTGCTTGATTCATAATCTTGGTCCCATACCGTGTATCAAGATTCGGTACCGGTTCAGTGCTGGGATTAGAGTCAAAATGCTCGTCTCTACTCTGAGTCTTACATATGGTTGATCACGGTCCGAAAACCTGGACTGACCAATACATGACTAGACTGAAAACCGATTTTGTCAAAAACACCTTACCGAAATGGTCGGTTCATGTCCGGTCTAACAAAACATAATTGCCGGTTTTATGTAAGATTGAACTGGATCAGACCAAAGACCGAATATGAAAAAAAGATAGACCGAAAACTAAACCGAAATATGTTCGGTCTGTCCAATCAATCCGGTTTAGTCCGATTCTCAATCCGATCCGGTCTGATCCGCGATCCATTATACTCGACCCTAGCCTTCCATGATAGACCTATTCTACAAACATACAATTATTGGGGGACCCGACCCAAAGAAAATGTGGGTCACATTAATTGTTTTTTACTCGACCTAAAAAAAAAGTGGGGGTGAATTAAATAATTGTTTTGACCGCATAGGCATATGTGGGTGACATTAATCTGTTTTGTCCCGCAAAGGCTATTTAAATAGTCGGGTCGATCCGAACCCGCCCCGGGGCGCATTTATGTTCGGGTGGCCGCCCGTCCGGATCCGCCAGGTTCATTTTTTTTATTCTTTTTTCGGTATTTACGAAATAGCCCCTCGAGTATTTACGAAATACTCTATCGCACTATGTGTCAAATTACAATTTTTATCTTATTGCAACCACAACGAAAATCACCGCGGATCCACTAGCGCTAAACAAAAACGATGCTCGATAACTATCCCCCAGCGAAGCGCGGGCAAAGCGTACTCGCTAATTTACAAAATTCAGGGAACCCGTTGCAAGAATTTACTTGCAGCCGGGGTCGGCCTACCCGACCCGCCGGAAAACGTCCGGTTTCGAACAGCTTTTTTTTTTTTCTTTTTAAAATTTTATCTTTTTTTTTTCGGAATACCCTTTCGCAATGTTGTAGTCATCCGTCTGTTTCCGTCGCCGGACAATTTTTATTTTTTTCTCAAAACCCCCCCCCCCCCACCCCCTCAAATTTTAAAATACAATTTTTTTTTTACGGATTACCCGTCTCAGCACTGTTGGAGTCATCGGTCTGTTTTTTTAAATAAAAATTTAAGTTTCCTCAAATCTCACGCTCCTCTAACCGTCTCGCATATAGATACTTATAAGCACATTTATAACCAAATAAATACCAAAACTCGTTAATAAAATATATTTAGCAAAGTGAGTAACTGATATCAATCGGATCACAAGAACAAGTCGTCCTCTTGACACTCTTTGATTTTATTGCCCATCATGGAAGAACAAGTAAAAGTAGATGATCAATACGAAGAATCAGCAATTGATAATAATAAGCTTTCAAAATCAGCAATTGAAGAAGAAACATTAAACTTCCTGGATTCATTGGATCAGTATTTGATCTTAATCGATTCTTTATCCAACACTCTTCTTCGTCAGGTAATCAATTCATTCAATCTTATTCTTTGCCTGGCTTATTCCCCTTATTTCTGCTTCCCCAAAAAACAAACTTGCTTATATAGCCGGCTTATGGGTTACATGGTTTTGGGCTTATGTTTCATAACCTCACTTTTTGTTATGTTTCTTTAACCTTATATGTGGGCTTATTATGAGCTTATTTGATTTCGTCTTATATTTCATAAGCGCCAATTTTCTAGCTTATTTTCAGACTTATGGGATTATATAAGTTTATCATGTCATGATAAACTTGTATAAGCCTATAAATTTCGAAATAAGCCGAAAAATTGGGGCTTATGAAATATAAGCCGAAAACAAATAAGCTCATAATAAGCCCACATATAAGCTTAGGGGTGTTTGTTTCAGCTTATATGTGGGCTTATTATGAGCTTATTTGATTTCGTCTTATATTTCATAAGCGCCAATTTTCTAGCTTATTTTCAGACTTATGGGATTATATAAGTTTATCATGTCATGATAAACTTGTATAAGCCTATAAATTTCGAAATAAGCCGAAAAATTGGGGCTTATGAAATATAAGCCGAAAAACAAATAAACTCATAATAAGCCCACATATAAGCCGAAACAAACACCCCTAAGCTTATATGTGGGCTTATTATGAGCTTATTTGTTTTCGGCTTATATTTTATAAGCCCCAATTTTCTAGCTTATTTTGAGACTTATGGGCTTATATAAGTTTATCATGTCATAATAAACTTATGGAAGCCTATAAATTTCGAAATAAGCCGGAAAAATGGGGCTTATGAAATATAAGCCGAAAAACAAATAAGCTCATAAGCCCACATATAGGCTTAAACAAACACCCCCTAAGCTTATATGTGGGCTTATTATGAGCTTATTTGATTTTGTCTTATATTTTATAAGCCCTAATTTTCTAGCTTATTTTGAGACTTATGGGATTATATAAGTTTATCATGTCATAATAAACTTATATAAAGCCTAGGAATTTCAAAATAAGCCAAAAATTTAGGGCTTATGAAATATAAGCCGAAATCAAATAAGCTCATAAGCCCGCATATAAGCTTTAAACAAACCCAACCCAATAATAAGCTTATATAAGCAGAAAAGTTTCAAGATAATCCACAAAAAAGTGAGCTTATGAAATGTAAGCCCAAAACCAAATAATCCATAAGCCAGCTTTATAAGCCGAAACAAACACCCCCTTTATTTTACACTTTTACTACTGGTTGTGATGTGCAATCATTTAAGTTTTTTTAGGCTGTTTTAGTGTGTTTTGGGCTTAATAAATTGAACGTATGCTGTAATTCAGGGATGGTTGGAATTAGCTGGTGCTCGCTATTCAATGGGTGCTTCACGCGTTAACACAGCCTTGCTTAACCTTCAACCACATTCTGCTCCTACCACGGTAGATGTCGTAACTCATGACGATGATGGTAATTGATTCCCTTTAACCTTAACCACACATATATTCCATTTAATGTTTTCCATAGCCATTCTTGAATGATTTCTCGATTAGTTTTTGTATGGTTCACATAAGGCACACCCTAAGTATTACGAACTTGAGAATGTAGGATATCATATGTATAAGAGTGCACGGTGCAATGTACCAACGACAGGTTGTTGGGAAAATTTGGCACCAATGGCGTCGTGGCTCTGCGCCGTCCGTCCCCTCGCCAAGCCAACCACGGCCGTTGTTGGCTTTTTCCCCTTTATTTTGTTTTGTTTTGTGAGTGTGCTGGGTGTTTTTGGTGGTGTGTTATGGGTCCACAGCCAGGAGGGTGTTTTAGACTTTTAGTTATTGTGGTGTTATTGAGTGGATGCTCAGGTGGCACACCAAGGTTATAGGTTATTGGTGCCCAACTACACCTAGCACTCTAAATAACGAGTTCGTATTAAGCTTTGAGGACACGGGTTTCCCGTGCAGTTTTTTCGCTCTTTCGCTTTCTTGTTAAAGGTTATTGTTGCTGTTGTTACGGGCATTATTTGCTACTGGTTTGGGTTGCGCCTAACGCACCCCTTCGAGAGTATTGCGACAAGAACCAAATAAGCTCATAAACCAGCAGCAAATAATTCCCGTTACAACAGCAACAATAACCTGCAACAAGAAAGCGAAAGACCGAAAAAACTGCATGGGAAACCCCTGTCCTTTAAGCTTAATACGAACTCGTTATTTGTTGCATTTGATGCAGCCAACACGTGTATATTCGGCAGCAACCGAAGCTACACAAACAATGGTGGAGTATGGTTTAGTAAAACTTTATTTTAGAAGGTAAGTTCATCACTTTAAATACACAACCTTTTTGGCAGTGGTATTTACCCACGTGCCGAGCTTTTCTCCTCTATTTGATATTCAGTTGCATAAAAATAGTGGGTTGGTGGAATGGTTAAGAATCATGCATGAGAAATATTTGGAGATAATGAGAAGATATGGAAGACCAAGTATTTGAACCAATCCAACCACACCCAGCATAAAATATTTATGACCAATTTATCTTACTTAACCCCCACCATACTCATAATTGTAAAGTAAAACTGTACAACCTCAATATTAATATCCAACACCTAGCACAAAGCGTTAAGAAAACTTTCAACAGGTTACTAGATATGCATATATATTTTAGTGAAAATGCCATGTAATTCACCTTCCATGGCAAAGGCTAAAAAAGTTGACAGTATTAATAAGCCAAAATGAAAGATGAAATTCCTATCCACGAATTTATGCAGGTGCCGCTTCGGTATATCCGTATATGTTTTATCTCTAATGGGTATGTGTAAAACGTAAATGGGTCAAGGTTCTCATCAAGTGTATTTTCATCTTATTCAGAAATTTAGATTTTTATTGAAATAATATCCAGTTTTTAGTCATATTTGGTACACTGATTATATAGAAAATGTCTGTTGTGTAAATGACCTGTTTCAACATGAGTGAAAGATCTGCCCGTTTGACTTATTGCCAACCCACCCGTCTCTCCCATTGTTTTCTACCTCTGCCTGAAAGAGATGAAGTAATAGTTAAAAATTGGATGCGACCTAGTTTTGCCCGGTAGTTTATGTCTTATTCTCTGATTCACAAGCAATTGCCTTCTTTATAGGTATAGACTTATTAAAAACCTTTGTTAGTTTTGATGACAAGTGAATGGAGATCGGATCGTGATAAACTTATCAGACACCCTTATTTTGTTTGCTCAGATATCTAAAGGAAATAACAGTTTAGTTCAACTATTTTGCTTAATTTAAAGAAAAGTTAAATACTTTTGTCGCTAAAGGGGCGTTAGATCAGGTTGTAAAGACTCCGGGGTCAACTTGTAAAAGTCATCTTAAGCAAGTTTTAGTTAGTGCACTTTGTATAACATGAAAAGTGTAAAATCCTTAGTTACATACTTAGGCCGTGTTTGGTTGGGGCATATTCAAGAGAATTGATGGCATTTACAGTTTAAAATCTTTAAATATTGTGTTTAGTTAGACAAGTTGAGGCATTTAAAATCTCAAAAAATGGTAAAAGTGGGCCAATTTAAATGCTCTCACTGTCGGAGAATTTCAGATTCTTGTGACTTTTAATTTGAGAGAAAGCAATTAAATCAATTAGCCCTTAAACATCTATTCTATTAACAACTGTGTTTTCTTTGCCAAAGGGTCATAAGCCCAATTCGTATATAAAAAAAACCCAGTGCAAAATTTCTTCTTTTTTTTGATATGGCAAAATTGCACATGGGTCAAGTTTTGTTCAAGTATTCAGTTTGTTTGGATGTTTGATTTACATATCATGGACTACATGTTTCAAAGTCTTTGATATGATTTATCCGTTCGTATATATTATATAGATCTATATTTAGTATACATTAATGATAAAGTGTGAGGGATAACAATTGTGTGGATCGAATCTTTTGTGGATCTTGTTTCAGATGAATAACAAATGTTAATGTAATCTTCATCGTGTGGTTGATGATTTGAGCTCTTGTGTTTAATGATAAAAAGGGTATTTAAGTCATTGACCATCAACCACACAATAAACCCTTTATGCAGAAATTTGCCAACCAAACAAGTAAAAGAATTTCAAATGCTAGTTTTTAATTTCTTACAATTTAAAATCTTTTAGAATTCTAAATTCCATGATTATAATCCCCGAACCAAACCGGGCTCACCTTGAGTGATGTGATATGTAAAGTATGAAATATACTGCACAGTTGTCTGAATTCCCAGACAATTCAACGTGCTGACGTAATTTTGTTGGAATATGTGGTATATAGTTAAAGGTCTATTGAAAATGGTCATCTGTTATTCGTAGTTTGTGAGTGGTAGCCTCAGTAAGTATACTTTATTATCTTAAGTTTATTTACAGTAGCACCTTGTCCATGGCAGGGACTTAAGACGATCTTTTAATCTTTTAGATCCTCATTGTATTTTTCTTTCTTCAATGTGTCACACTTATGTGTTGTCTGGTGATTTTGGCTCAGAAGTGTCATGCTTACAAGTGTAGAAAAGTGTTGATTAGTTTCACCTCTGTATATAGGATAGCAGCCATGATCAAGTCGCAAAGTTTCATATTTATGCTAGTGGGCAATCTTACTGACAATAAAGACTCCTCTTTGGAGAAGGAAAACATTGAGGAAGATGAGCAGTTAAAAGAAAATATTAGCAGCCAACGCGATTCTGGTAAACATACGTAATTACCTATAATGCGGACGACAACGGTTTGATAATATTTTATAGGGCAGTGCTTATATTGCTTAATGCAAACTGGTTATCATAGTAAACAACGTATAGTAACGCATGTTCCTTATTAAAATATACAAGCAAGAATTCTCGTCTTTTTCAGCCTTTTGAAACCAAATGCGAACACATTTTTTTCCATATACATAATTGATGTTGAGTTTGTTACTTATTTGTAATTTTTTCTGTCGATTTTTTGCAAATTTTGATGATACTAGTTATTTATCGAAACTTTGTGCGAAGTTTTATGGAAGGATCTGTTATATTTACTGACTACTTATAAAGGTTTTCATGTTCATTAAGGGAAACCAGGAGAGTTTCACCGAAAGTTGCATTGTATCTGTTAGTAGTGCATCACTCAAGAGAAGCAACGGATCTGAAATCAATGCATCACCACGTAAAATAGAGAATCCTGTGAGTGAATCAATACGATTCTGAAGTTTGTTTTTAACTAACAGTGGAAGTATGATGATTTGAGAAGTAACCACCATGTTGCTATTTTCATTAGACGGAGCTTTGTTCTGTAGATTTTACAATTGCTGAGCCCTGCTATCTTTTTTTTTGTATGCAGCTTCAGAAAGAACGAGCAAAGGTACTATCAATGTTTGGGACTTTAGTTTCACCCAAGCTTCGGGCCTCTCAAGTTACATTTGAGACAGGTGAATGCAGAAAGCTATTTATAGAAAATTGTCAAACTTCAAGCATAACGATATCTGTTCTTTTTCATCGTTTTCCCTAACTTGTGTTAATAAGAAATCATTGTTTCCTTTGTTTTGCAGCGCTAGAAACACTTGTAGAAATAGCAAATGCTCGTTCAAGGATTCTTAAATCTTATGAGGCGTTACATAGGGATATGAAAAGCACCAAGGAATGACAAGTGATAGGGTTTCAACTGTCCAAAATAAAATAATTCAAGCAACGGCATTCAGGTGTCGAGAACAAAAATCGATGGTAAACACTCCAGCTTAGACTTCGGATTTTGTTCATTACATAATGGATCTTGAAAATTTGTGTAATAGTTTATGAACGAAAGATCTTGGATCGTTTTTGTTTGCAGCAATCGTATTAATATCTGAAATACTAATTTATTTGACTTTAGACAGTTAAGAACTTCTTGAAACTTATGGTTGTGCTTGTTCTTTGTTAATTAAATCAACTATCATTGAAACATAATCAAAACAATGAAGTCAAATTTTTGATATTTTGTAACAATGAAAAATCCATATTTTGAAGCCTTGAGTTCTAGGGGTTTCCTTTCGCGGGTCTCTCCTAGTGGTTCGGGTCACGGGGCCTGCCCGTTTGGATGGTTTAACTCGGGGGGTCGGATTTCAAGTGTGGTGCCGTTCTAAAAAGAAAAAAAAAGTGTAAAACATCTCCTAAATGCTACTTCATAAGGCATTGAAAAATGAGGATGATAAAATTATTTGTTGCTTGTGAAACGAGCATTCATTACTAAATATTTTTTAAATGCTCCGCGGCAAATACTATCATATAAATTCTCTTTTCATATAAGAGATTAATTGTTTATGTGTGAAATGTTCACTTTGAGATTTAAAATTTCAAGCTCAGATTGAATTTTTAATTGATCGGGTAATCTGGAAGAAGTTTACAAGAAAGTAGGTAATATTTACAAATAACGAGGGTCGTAGCCCGCGCGCTGCCACGGATTGCGCGAAAATATTTTTTCAACGGATCAATAACGTGAAGAACTATTTGTCTGTCGTTGGACTCACGCTGCAACAACACGTCAACCTCAAAGACTATTTCTGTAAGTTTCTTACAAATATATTTAAACTTCAACATTTTTTTATAAAATCATAGGTATGTCAGAAACATTGCAAATTGGGCTCGTTTTATTCGCAATTCGACGATCTTTTCAATGACATTTTTTTATCGAATGAATCGAAAGATATACATCTCATACTTGATAAATAAAGTTTGTTATGTAAAAAAGTCGTAAATAGGTAAAAGTGCAAGGTCGATTTTGTAACTTTTAGTATGCTTGAGGGTGCGTTTTGTAAAAAAAAATTCTCTGCATTTGGAATCGTGAACGGTGGAATTTTTATTCAACAAATCTGTCGTTGGGCTCACGTTGCAACGAACCGATAGCCTCAAAGACTATTTCCGTAAGTTTCTTAAAAATATATATTAAACTTTAACATTTTTTTATAAAATCGTAGGTATGTCAGAAACATTGCAATATTGGGCTCGTTTTGTTCGCAATTCGACGATCTTTTCAATGACATTTTTTTCCCCGAATGAATCGATAGATATACGTCTCATACTTAATAAAATAAAGTTTGTTATATAAAAAAGTCGTAAATAGGTAAAAGTTCAAGGTCGATTTTGTCAATTTTAATATACTTGAGGGTGTGTTTCGTAAATATCTTTTTTTCTTTATTTTTACATTGAAAGTCGTGCACATTAGAATTTTTTATTAAAAATTTCGCTCTTTGATATATATAATTACTAGTTTTAATACCCGTGCGTGCACGAGGCTTAGACATTATGTTTTTTTAAACTACATATATATTCTTATTTTTTTCTGTTTTATAAGTTATGTTATAGAGTATTATCAAAATATATGAAGATAATAGATTCCTTAAAACTTTTATATATTACGTAGTATATAAACTTGAGGATGATTACTAATTTTTTTTCTTTTGATTTACCTGTTTTCTGACTCGACATTGTGAGCCAACTAATCTCAGCCACACTACCCTTTTAGGTAGCCCGGAGTCGGCTCAAGTGAACCTTCGATGTGCTTCGGTTGTACAACATAATTTCAGGTCAATAATGAAAAATCACAAAAAAGTCTTCGGGTAGATTTAGAATGTGATTAGATAATGTTAAATCTTTGTTTGGAAATAAGAAATTGTTTACATTTGTTGTATTTTAAATATAAAAAGGTCTAGATGTATAAAGTTTAAGGGTTATTTGTTTATTTTTTAAAGTTATAATAAAACTTGTAAATTTATAAATTTACACTTTTAACTCTATATAATTTATTTAAAATTAAACCACTAAAATTTTAATAATTATCTCATATCTCTTTTTTTAAATATTTTGTTTTCCATCAATTTGACACATATATTTTTATTGTGTTTTTTTTCTTCATTATATTCTCCATCAACAATTTTCAATTTGACAAAATTGAATTCAATTTTGACTTTTTAATTGACCAATTAGATCGCACGATTTTTCCTACGTGGCAAAATCAAGCATTCTGATTGGTCCAATTTATTTTCTCACAAGATTTAATCTGATAGAAAACTTCGAAATGATGTAATTCTTTTATTATATAAATATAAAAGATTGGTCATGATAAATTATTTAATTGTTTTTGCAAAACTCATAAAGACAGTGTTTATAACATTGTATTGTACAGGTTTAGTCCTTGTGTTATGTTCAAAATTTCACATACATTCCTTAGTTCTTACAAATGTAAGATGTTGGTCTATAATTTTGTCAAACAAAAAGATGGACATACTTGTAGCCATTCCACCATTATTAAAATTTAAATAAACCTGTTAAATTTGTCACTACTGATATTTATGCCACTTTAATTTAATCCAAACACCTAAAATGTCCATTACTATTAGAAATGAGATTAAACTTTTAAGATGGACATACTTATAAGAGTTGAAGTCATGCTATTGCTTCTTGATAAACTTTTAAGAGGTGAACTTGCATTTGTTTATACCTTGGGGATTAGAAGTGTAACGGTTGATTATAAAGTTATATATTTTTTTGAACCACAAGTTAGTTGTTAGTGATTCGAGCCCACAGTAACATCTAATTGGGCAGTATGCAAGCCTCAAACCTTTCTCCTTAGGGGATAAACCTCACTCCTGCTTCTATTTATTTCCGCCCCTGAAGGTCCATGGTGAAACCCGAACATGAGATCTCTCCAAGGATACCTCCTCAAAGTTATCCTTGGTGGCCAACTGAAATAATTGTTGTTTGAGAGTAGAATTCTAACTTGAGCATCCCACTAAAAGTTCCTGCTTCTTAATCCATCCGAAAATCATAAAGTCATCATCTACTCTTGCTTCTTTCCTTGTTTTATCTTATTAAATCATCTTTCATAATATCATGTTGTTGTATTCAATTCAATTTTCTAAGAAAAAAAAATATTTTTAATAAAAAATATCCTTCCCCCAGTGTTCTTAAACTTTTTTGAAACTTTTTGACTCTATTCTAAAACAATAGCCAAAACCTATATAACCTTAGGTGCGTTGGTTGTTTGATAGGTTTGGAATTGGATTTGGATTTGGTATATGTTGTAAATATAAGATGAAAGAGAAATGAATGATAGATTAATAAAGTGTTTGGTTTTGTAAATTGTTATTAGTATTATATCATATTTTATTAAAAATATTTTTAAATTAAATAAAAAATGATAACAATAGACTTAACAAATAAAAAAAAGACGAGGTAAATTAACACATTGGTCCTCAATGTCCAAGCTCTGTTTAGCCCTTTGGTCCTTCGATGACGGACTCACATACGGGGTCCTATTTGCATTGTTGTAACCGTTTGGTCCCTTGAGCCTCGTTTATACTTAATGACAGTTATCATACTCTTATCTCTCCCATGTGCCTTGCACACTATGGGTAGTTTACGTATTTTTTCTTCGCCTAAGAATTTGATTGCAAACCATTTGGGTCCCTATCACTATCAATGAAACGACCCTAATTTGAAAAAAGTATTTGTTATTGTTACCGTTTTTTGTCTTATTCGTATTACATATTTGTCCCTAAAAACGTTTTTTTCTTTGTTTACACAGTATTCTTAATTTCGAAACAAAAATAATTACTAAATAAATGCTAATTAAAGATTTTCTCATTTCTCCTTTTTTTCATTAAAATCATAATATCTAACTAACCTAATACCTATCTTTTTTATTTTTCACAAAAAGAATCTACGATGCTTTTTCACAACAAATCTCTTTCCCAAAACCATATACTTTATTGCAAAAATGCACATTCCTTACTTTTCGTTTTTCTTTACTAGGTAAAGAATTTCTAATGTTTTTCATCTACGATACCGTCTTATTATTCGTGATTTCAATCATTTAACTCTTGTAATTTAGCAAGTTACTTTATTGATGGGTAATATTTTTTATGATTACTTTACTTCATTAACTTTTATCACATGTTTAAACATCTAAGTATTCTTTTTTCTCTTATAACCTATTTATAGTTTACACATATCAAAACAGTTTTGAAAGCTAGTATTAGACCATCTGAATATACATATCAATAGCTAGCTATTTTGATTGTTGAGAAGTGCTAGATCCACACAACATTTACACATACAAATTTCCACAACCCATAAGTGTCAAACAAAATAAAGGTAGTGAAAGTTTAACATCTAAGTATTATTTTTTTCTCTTGATACCATTTATACTTTACACATATCAAAACAGTTTTGAAAGCTATTATTAGACTCATCTGAAATATACATATACAAAGCTATTTTGATGTTATTGTCATTGGCGGGGTAAGGGAGGGTCCTGTCTCCTACTTCAAAAATTGTGACGAGTAGTGTAAATTTTACTTTTTCCGTCTCAAAGTTATTGTCCATTTTTTTATTTTGGTATGTCTAATTAATCCGGCTCTTCCAAAATAAATGTTCAAGGTTCGCCATTACTTACTGTAATGACAGTAAAAATCTTACGGAGTTTAATATAAAAGTTAAATTTTTTTATCAGAGTTGTTTAGTTTTATTAGCACTAAAAAAAGTTAATTGATATACGGTATTTGCCAAGTAATAGATTAAAAACTTTAAGCATCACACATATTCTTTGAGATGACATACTATAAGCTAAGGTAAAAGGAAAATAATGAATGAAGAAGGACAAAAATTGTTAATAACGAGT
>BQNB010137345.1:0-17866 GCA_026074375.1 Tanacetum coccineum
TTCAGGTTCTATCTTCTTCTTCATCTTGGGCGCATCCTCGTTCATCAACTCGTCGATATCCTCTTGGGTTTTCTTTATCGTCTTACCAATCTTTGTTATCTCAAACTCATCCAAATCCTCTTTTGCTGTTAATTTCTTTATCTGCATCGACCTGACACGCCTCATAGCCATCAAAGGGTTTTCAGGTTCTATATTCTTCTTCTTCATCTTGGGCTCATCCTTGTTCATCAACTCGTCAAGATCCTCTTGGGTTTTCTTCATCATCTTACCAATCTTTGTTATCTCAAACTCCAGAACATGACCTATAGTGAACAGACTTGCGATAATTTATGGAGAAATATTTATAGGAAAATAGGTTTGATTAAAACACCATCAGATGACGAGTTAATCGAGAGGAAGAATAACTTTATCGAAGACTTGAAGAAGAAATTTGCAAAAGAGGGTTTGGATGAGTTTGAGATAACAAAGATTGGTAAGATGATGAAGAAAACCCAAGAGGATCTTGACGAGTTGATGAACAAGGAGGAGGATGAGCCCAAGATGAAAAAGAAGAAGATAGAACCTGAAAACCCTTTAATGGCAATGAGGCGTGCCAAGGTCGATGCAGATGAAGAAAACACCACAAGAAGGTGATAAAGAAGCAGCTTAAGATTCATAAGAAACTTGCAGAAGAGGATCTGAATCAGTTTCCATTTACTTTTAATAACATGTCCAACTTACTTGTTATCTACTATTTTTAGCAGCTACTGCTTATTTTTAATCGACATAAATATGCACATGCTTATATATGCTTTTGTTTGTTTAATTATAGTAATAGATAGACAATGATCGCTAATTACATTGTGTAGTTCCACACAAACAGGTGCTCTCTTAATGAAAAGATCGGGATTATACCTAAGATCGTTTTCGTCTTTGCAAGATCGAGATTGAAGATCAGATTGAGATTGTAAGATTCTACTATAATGTCATTTTTCTAATAGTCTTTGTAATATTATACAAATCTACAAATTATTATATATCATAAACATAAAATTATATGAATATATAATAGAAATGTTGTCATAAATTATGTTTATGAAATATTTAAGAAGATTAATGATATGTGTGAAAACACATATCCTTTTTATATCAAAAATGGCCCATAAAAGACAAAATTGTGTTTAAAATGTTTGTATATTGCTTGTTTTGTCTTTGAGATTGTGTAGGTACAGATATTGCAAAAATCTCAAGAAAACGGACAAACACGGACACGGGAACGGAAAAGAGAATACAAGAGCCGGGAGAATGCTGTCAAACAAAGGTCAACTCACTAAATGACAAATCCCAAAATCCCCAAAACAGCCCTTGAAATAAACCAAATTGCAAAAATAGTCCCTAAACCCTAACGGTGTTAACTCTTTAATATATAAAGAGTTAACACCCGTTAACTTTTATCAAACAAAATCCAAACCTGTTTTCCCAAGCCTGAGCCAAAACACACTTTTGGCCCAAACCCTGTTATAAGCCGAAGTTAAAAATAAACAACGGGTTTCAAAAGAAAAGTCAAACAACCCTTTTGTACAAGTTTTCACACGGGAAAAGAAGTTACCACTGTTCACCGTCTCCTTCGTTTAACCTCGAGCTCAAAACAAAGGATAAAATCAAATTGAGGATGTGGCCATGAAATTCAAGTGATAAAGGACATCTTGGCAGAGTTAAACGTCTTATGATGCTTCTGGCCCAATTCCCAAGGAAGGAACGCGTACAATGAAGAAACACACCCAGGGACTAGTATTATTGCACTAAAAGACTTGAAAAAATGAAGCACAATGCTCCTGACACACGGATTGCCCTACGGTTTGGCAATCATGTGCTCACCAAAGTGATCCAACGGCTTAAGATAGAGATCCAATGATTGGCAAAATTCAAGGGCAGGGATTTATGGGAACGTCTAACAAACTCCAAGACCTAGAAGCTTCTCTGAAGGCTATATAAAGCCTCTCACAATCACACACACGATATCTAGTTTTTAGCTTTTAAAAATTTAGCTTTTGTAATTTCTTAGCTTTTAAACTTTAGCTTTTGTAATTTTCGAATTTAGTTATTGTAATTCATTTTCAAAAGATTGTAATCAATTTTCATGTTGCTAAAATTTAGTGTTCTTTTATTCAATCTGTCATAAGATCTTGTAATCTTCAAATGTTGCCAGTCACTGTTTCAAAAGCTCCTAATAAGCTCATACGAGCTCTTTGAGTCTCTAAGCTCAAATTGAGCTATTAATAAAGCTCTTAATATGCTTAAACCAATAAACTGTTCGTAATACATGTGCTTCTGGATTATGGATCGTTTGGATGATTAGCTTACCCATAGAAGAGCTTATTGTACATACTAGATTATCCTTTGGATACTGCTAGAGCTGTTGAGAGCTCTTTTGAGCCCTATTGCCTTTGTTTAGCTAGGCTTTTGTAAGGTTGTCTTTAATTTTCAATTATATTAGCTTGATTGTGCATATGTTTTATGCTTTATAGTCTAGCTTATTTTGTGCCTTAATTCTGTCTATTTGTGTTATTAAATATGTTTGAATATTGTTTTAAGTTTTTAGCATAGATATTAGATTTCTTAGTTTAAAATTTTTAGTTTAATCATAAAAACTGCCAAAAACTCAAAAATATTAGCATAGTTCTTAGTTTTGTTCTCTGGTTATTGCTTATTATATAGATCATTGGGTTTGTATATGCTATTTGTTAACTGGTATTATGATTCTGGCTCTTTAATGCTTTTTTATTTTCATAAGCCAAAAGTGATTTTAAGGTCTAGTTAAAGGGGTGTTTGGCATAGCAGTATTAACCAAAAGTTAATACTGCTAGTGGCCAATTGGTCTTAAAATTTTGATTTAATCTTCTCATTTAAGTCCTTTAGTGCTAGATTTATAGTCTAGGTTAGGTCAAATTAGTTTTACATAAATTAGGATAATATTAGTTTAAAATCTGTTAAGAGTAATTTGCATTTTTAGTTTCTAAAAGTTAATGCTTAATTTGTCCTTAGTTATTGTCTTTAAGAGCATGGGATCAAGTTTATTTTGCTGAACTTAGGTTATTCATGCTTTTGGTAGTCAAATGCTTCAGCAGTTATAAATTGTAATTAGTCATTTTAAATCTAAATTTTTAGCTAGTTAAAATAACTTTTAACTTTTCAATTTCTTGGACAAGTAGATTATAAGATAGTTTTAGTGTGTTTGAACTTATCTTAGCTTATAAAGCTATTTAGGTTATCTGTTTTTAGCTTCTAAATAAGCATTTTGTCTTTTAATTTTCAAAATAAAACTCAGCATGATCTGAGCCTTAGGTCTGTTTTCAAAGTGCTTTTGTAATAAGCAATTGAGTTTCAAACCTTGTTTTAAAAGTTGATTTGGGAAGCTTATTAGTTGTTGTATAAGCTTGTTAAGCTATTTCCCCACAAGGATCATCGAGCTTTATGAAAAAATAAGCTCAAAGATCATGTATGGATGTTTATGTCTCAGGTTTTGTCAAAGTGCTTATTTCAGGTGTTTATAGCTTATTTTTAAAACTTTTGGTAATTTGTTCTTAAATCTAGCTTTATTAGGTTAGTTTAAATTTGTTTTTAGATTATTAAGTCAGCTTGTTGTCTTAATTTGTTTATTTTTAAACCAAAAATACCAAGTTAGTAGCCTGTAGTTTTTTTAGTCTTTTTCTTTGTTATTCGTTTTACAAAATGAAGTTGATTTAAAAATTCTAATGTAGCTTTAAATCCTGTGCGTTAAGTAGGGGAATAAGGTCTTGGCCTAAGGATCCACTTATAAGATTAATTTTAAGCTCAAAGTCTGCCTAGGGACTGTTTGGTAATTAGTTTTAATAAAAGAGCTTATTTAGTCTTCTAGCTTATTGCTTGCTTTTTCCTTAGTTTCGATTAGCTCATTTAGCTTAGGTTTAACATATTATTGCTTTATTCGTCTTAACTTTTGCGTATTTAGTCATTCTAGCTTATATGTTTAAGAAAAAGCCAAAAAAGAAAGTTAAGTAGTAACTGTCTAGTTTTAAGCTATTTAACAGCTTATTTAGGGCTTTTCATTAAAAGTTTCTTTCATTAAAAATGCTTATTTTTAGCTTATTTACAACTTTGCTTTTTTAAGTTTTTCTAAAAAAAGGGGGAAGGTGGAAATCGAGGAGTGTGCAAGCGATCGAACCCGACCTCAACACACTCTTACTCCTTTTTATAGCAACACACACCACACCTCTTTTTCGTTAAACATTTACACAATTTAATACTTATACACGTTTTAGCCCATTTTGCCTATAAGCTGTATTTAGCTTATTACACAGCTTATTCGATAAGCTGTGTAATCAAGCTTATTTTTCCTAGGTTCTATTTAGTTTAAGCTATTTTTTGTATTTTTTCTAGAATTTTTATAATTAGTTTAGTATTTTTAAACATTTATTTTTATTAAAAACTTTAAAAAATCATAAAAAATAGAAAAATAATCAAAAAAATATAATTCTTTTTTAGAAAATTTTCTTTTATCGTAAAGTTTCTAGAAAAATTAGTTTTGCCTTCGTAGGGTTAAATTTGCAAAATTTCATTTTTTAAAGAACGGGATTCGTTCCCGTTTATATTTTTCGTGTTTTAAAGCTCATTTCAATTCCATTTTTGTTCTAGTTTTCTTTAAACTTATTTTTTAGACAATTGGAGTCTATTTAAAAAGAAAAATTCAATTTAGGTTTAATTTTAGAAATTTAGGTTTTTTAACTGCCGTTTAGGGTTCCCGTTTTGCGTTTTTAGTTAAAGTTTGATTTCCCGTTATTTGTTTTCGTGCTTAATTGTTATCATTTGCTTATTTTAAATTGTAGAAGTAGATAATCAAATCAATCTTTGTTTCCAATTCACATATTGGTCCGAACATCAAACGTGGTTTCAATTTCATAAATCGTTGGGGAATAACGACCCGGGAATCATACTTCCCGGTTAATATACGTATTATATTATATATATATATTTGTGAAGATTTTCCTTTTTACCTTTGTCCTCAAGGGTAATTTGGTAATTTTCTATCATATTATATATTTTATTATTACGTGTATAAGATTGCTACAATCAATTAACATGTTGTTTTTTTAATAAAACACAATCCATAAATTTATAGTTTTTTAGTTTGAGGTTCGAGAAAAGTAAGATCGAATCGTATTAGTTCTTAAGATCCTATGGTCAAGATCGGGATCCTATAAGATCTTAAGCTTGCAAAGATCCTATGTAAAATCTACAACCATGGTTGTTTTGAGTTATCTTGTAACATTGATACTCGATGCTCTCTTTGCAAATGACAACTTTAAGCTGGTATGCTACAAATGAATCTCAGTTCTTTAAGTGTCAACCTCATCTTGATATGGGTAACTCATAACCATAGCTTATTTTTCCTTCTTCTGGGAATGTGGACTGTGCCAGTACTCAAGAATGGGTTGATTTGGGGTGTGTTTTTATCACAAAAAGGGTAATGTGTGGTTAAAACTGGTAGGGATGACCTAAAACAATTTTTTTCCAAAATTTATTATATCGAAAGCATTTTAATTACAAAGGATGCCATTATGCAAACTAGCAGGATGGCAATCAGTAGACATGGTGTGTAAATATATATTTGGTATGCATCAACTCCAAATTAGGTGCGACTATATCAGGACTAATATATGTTATTTGTTTTGAATTAAATATATTATGGGTCGGAGATTGTGCTAAGGACTCTTGTAGTCTTGCACCATATGAATTCTTGAGTCTAGCATAGACAATCGTCTGTCTATAGTCAATGCCATATATAACTTATTAAGTTTTCTCAAGTGATGTTGGGTGAGATACAAGGCAATCACTAAAGCTATTCGCAGTTGCTCAATGCATTGTATTGAAAGAGTTTTGTTTTTGTTACCTTGTGTTAAATGACCATGTAGGGACGATTTTATACTAGAAGTTGGAGGTTTAATGTGTTCAAATATGATCTAACTGTGAGGTTGGTTGCACACTTACACATATTATCGATGCCTCAAACATTAGTAGCTGTACAAGCTTAAATAACCACTTATCATTCTTATGTATTAACAGTTTTTCATGTCTAGCATGCCATCATTGATCTTTTTGTTTCCATAGTTAAATCTTTTACAATGCAAAGATTCTTTGAGATATATGAGTCAAATACATGTGCAAATTTCACCTCATGGCATAATCTATCCCTTATTTTATATTTTGCTGTGAGTCACTTACTTTATGTGGATCAACTGAAATGATTCATAACTTTATATTGCATCTACATGCTAAATTTTATAGAGGATCTATGATGCTACTCTATCTATAGGATCATTCTGTTAGTGGACTTGTTCACCTTTGTCAGGTTAAGTTTGCTTTTACAAGCAGGTTGTAAAAGCTTCTAGTTGGGACTTATTAGATGGCCGAAGGTACTAAGAAGCGAGACAAAGGCTTTGACATTTGACTAGCATGAATGAACAACATATGATTACGGGATAATAAAATTTACCTTTTAATCTTGGATGTTCATTTTGAAAGTGATCATGGGATCATTTTCTAAGCATAACTATATAATGAACTGTAATACTACAGGTTATAGAATATAGGGTTTGGATTTCATCTTCTCTTTGTTGTTGTAGTGACAAAATAAGCAGGTATTTGACAATTCCAAGATATTTTAGGAAGTTAGGATAGAAAATGACCAGATTGAGATGTTTCTGTGTAAAATGGAGCTGCGTCGTTTGAGATGGGATTGGAAGTCTCAAATTATGTTAAACAAGGGTAATTAGGTAATTTAATTATTGGTAAACTAGTTATCTGAAACTTATAGTTTGACCCCTATTGATTAGATAATTAGTAGCAGTATCAAGCATAAAAAGTTGATAGTTGTGACTGCATCTCACAATCAGTTTTAAATTGCAATTTTAATCACCCCCCTTTTTTATGTACATGGTGAGGGAACATTATACTTGTTTAAAAATTGTGCAGGGCCTACTGCACCTTCGGTATGTAAGGTTGTTCTGTGACTTTTGTCCGTGTGCGTAGGATCCCACCTTTCTATGTAGAGGCTTGGTTGTCTTTAACAGTTTCTTGCATCGTCTTTTTGTTTAATTGTTTATACTCGTATTGTTTTCTCTTTGAGGGTAAATTGGTTATCTGGATGGACTAAGTAATCTCTCTTTGTAGAGCGCTCCGCGGTCCAGTTGATCTTGAAGCTTTTACCGGGCGACAGAGTCTCTTTTGGGCAAATGTCATGGGAAAGGTACTGACTTTGGGCGTGTTGTATGGGAAATTATTGATAACTATGAGGAGCTAAGAAAACAGGAACAAATTGATGGTGTTATTAGACTCGGTCAAACCATTTTGACTAATGGTGGCAAATCGGAGGAATATGAGGCTTTCGCTCCTACTGCTGACTCATCCCCAAAATTTTTGATTTCTGCAAAACTTAATGATGCTTTGGCGACACAAGATATGATCCACAAGGGGAACAAATTTTCTGATGGGAATAACGGTAATTCAGTGGTTACAAAAGCACATTTGCCAACCACATACTCTAGAAAGAAACGTTCTGGTACTCAGGTGTTAGCAATCAATGGAAAGGTACCATCTGCTCAAAGGGTAGAAGTCCTTGCATATATCAGAATCGTACAGTGTCATTGGAAGATGTTGTGATGAATAATGATCGTTTACATAGTATATCTCGTGAAGGGACTCAGAGGAGGAACAAAAAGGCCAAAACATCAACAATTTCATCTGATGGACTGGGTTCAAATGCAAGTCCTGAAGAAAACGGCTCTGAAATTATAGCTGGCGAGTCTGATACCAAGAGTCTGACAAAGAAGAAAAGAAAGCCAAGTAGAAAACGTGCTATCACAGTTACCACCAGAGTTTCCAAATAAAACTGACAAACAATCTGCCCCTGGTATTGAGATAGATAAGACTGAAGCTGCTCAGAATGCTAATTTCGAAAATGGTGACAAGCACCTGCCTCTAGTGAAAAGGGCCAGGGTTCGAATGGGTCGAACATCCTTGTCTTCGGAAGCCACAAATAAACCAAGGCAGGACAGTACAATAATAAGTGAGGCAGAAGATATCTCTGCAGAGGGGAAGAAAATATCAGTTAGGGACGTATCAGACCCGTCTTTTGTATAAAGAAAATGTACTATAAATAGCCCCCCGTTATAGGAAGCTACAAAGAACAAGAATTTTGGATGCTCAGCTGATGGCGAAGCTGCTTTACTAGCGTCTAAGCGGCTTCATCGTTCTTTGGAAGTTATGTCTGAAGAAGATGAGCCAATTTCTCCAGGAGGACCATCTGCCTTAAAGACCATTGTTAATGGATCTCTTTCCCTAAAAAGGAATAGAAGAGTCTGTTGTACATAAGTCAAACTCTCTCAGCAATGGTGTTACGGAAATTTAGCTCCACCAGTTGAACAAAATGAGAGAGTTGATGAGGTCAATACCTGCAGTCAACCTTCTGGAACTAGTAGCAGACCATCACAAAAGACGGTGTAAATTGCTTACAATAAAGATTTTGTCATGTTGCATTCTTGTAATGGAACTGCCGAAATAGTTTCAGTCCTGGAAATCCCAAAACCTTCTTCAGATGCTATTGAATGCAACGATACCTCTGTTGTCTCTTTGACACACAATATTAATGAATGTGAGCTTGAAGGAGGGTGGGAAAAAAGATCCTTCAGATGTTTCTGAGATCCTATATCAAGCAATAGGGAAAATGGAGCTGTTTACATGACGTGAATTTGCTGCAGTCATCCCCACAGAAAAGCTGCAATGACAATGCAATGTAACTATCTGCATCTTTTGAATCAGTCTGCATATATTCTTTAAGGTAGTGCTAAAGGTGGCATAATGGGTGGCATGGGTAATGGGTTAAACAAAGTCTTCTTATCATACGGATTGGGTTTTTGTTCGAAAGTGCATTTTTTAATATTTAACAGTTAGTGGTGAATATGGTTACTAAAATTATACTATTACTTAAATAATAGTTTTAAATAAAATGCATTAAAAATACAATTTGGGTGATTCAGGCCTTTCGACCCGTTGCCCCCCTTCCATCTTTTTGTTGATCCCCTTTTGACCCGTGAGAGATTAAACAGCCTAAATCGATATATATCAGCGCCACCTCTAGATAGTGTTGAGTTTTTTATATGCTACTGCATGTTTTTGCTACTCTAGTTGCATTATTAACATCATAGTTGGAACCGTATTTGTCTTAGACTGGAAGATACAGAAGCAAACATGGAAGTTGATAATTTTTCATCCCTGACGAACGTGGCAGAGTTAAAGACTGTTGTTCATGGTCCTGAAAACAGTAGTCCTGCTGTGAATGAGAAACCAAAGCTAACAGGCAACTCGAGTATTATATCAGAAGGAAATGCTGCTCTCACATCATTTGAGGCCAGTCTTGCGACACTAACACGGAAAAAGAAAACAATTGACCGATCTACCCGCCTTGCGATTGATTGTGCTAAATTTGGTATTGCTGTTCAAGTAATATTATTTTTTTATTACGCCTCTCTCCACCTGCAATACTATGATGAGGCATAGATCTGTGGGTCGTTTTTTTTTTTTTGGAACGGCAATTTGTGGCTACATAGCCCCTAGCCCAGAAGGCGTAGCGAGCCCACACAACCAGGTTGGGTCCAGCCCAGAAGGCAATGGCACCCTTCCCTTTACACACGCGGGAGGAAACCCCTATCGCCCTAGACAAGACTCGAACATGAGACCTTGCCTAGGAGGGTAAAACCTCCATACCATTGGACCAAATGCCCGTTGGTATCTGTGGGTCGTTTAGGTCAGTGTCGAGACTTTAAATTTAATCGTTCATACGATACATACTAGGGATGCTCAAGATAGTGTTGGATATGCTTATATTGTTTGTAGCTGTTTAAGATAATAAATCAAAATCGAGTGTTTGAAAACTTCTAATTCTTAGTGGAATTGATAGATTAAATAACTGATTTTTTTGTGAAAGACTGAGAGGTCTTTTGTGATATAAGAGTAATAGTCTCTCAAAGTAAGGTTAAAAGAAAGGGTGAATAGGTAATTTTAAGTTACTTGTAGGAAATCTTTTGCTGTAGCTGATACGAGATTCATTATCCAAAACTGGTATTTTATGGTAAACGAGAAGTAGAAGCACTCTATTTGAAAATGAAACACTGTTTAAAGTCGTGTTCCTAGATTTCCTTGGCTAGAATAAAAATTTGTTTCAAAACACAAATCTTAACAACCCCTAGTTATGGCTCTGTTGATCGAGAACTAGAGGATCGTTGGCTAGAATTTGAACGGCTATTCATATTATGTACCATGTTCCTAGATTTGCTATTCATGTGCTAGTTGTAAAGCCGTGCTTGCAATTTAATGACATATGTTTATCTTATAATCCGTAGATGATCGTAATGACTTGAATCAATTCTCGTTTGTGATGTCAATGTTATTTTCTATGCAACAATGAAGTTGTTTTTAGTTAGGTGGAAAGTACATGTATATATCAGTTTCGGCAATTTGAGTTGGTGATGAATGTCATTATCATCTTCAGTATAGGAAGCTATAGCTGAGAGATCAATAGTATTTGTACTTTAAACTTCTACGTGTGTTATCACGTGTTATCATCATTTTCTTGTCTTAAGTTTTCCATCCTGCATCTTTGGAAAAGTTGAAACATGTCGAATTGACGCAAGCATTTTTGCACATTATAAGCTATTACTATAATCATTTCATATTCTAAAGATAAAATGATTTCGGATGCTGTTAGCATTACGATTACCCTTTGGGTGGCTTACAATGAGCAATGTATTTGATAAGTACTAAACTGTAACAGATAGTATAACAACCAGCATTACTCAAATTTGTGCCTAGGAGTTCAACTCTAGCTTATAAGCTACTTGACCAATCTTAGCAATTACTTTAAAAGGTCCAAAGAACTTGGGAGAAATCTTGTGTTGTTTACCCATCCTCACACTAACCTCCCTATGTGGTTGTAACTTTAATAAGACCCGGTCTCCTACTTCAAAGCTCCTTTCAGACCTACCTTTATCAGCTTGTTGTTTATTCTGTTTTGAGCTCTGGTGAGGTGAAATTTTATTATTTGTATAGCATCTTCTCTGGCTTTCAAGGTCCTGTCCATAGCTTCCACTTTGCTTAAACCAGCCAAATATGGAACATGTATTGGGGCTGGTTGTCCATACACAATTTCAAAAGGAGATGTTTGAGTGGTAGTGTGGAAATTTAAGTTGTACCATAGTTCAGACAACCATCTAGCCTACTCCTTTGGGTGTTCACCAGTCATACATCTCAAGTATCCTTCCAAACACCTATTAACCACCTCTGTTTGACCATCAGTTTGAGGGTGGTAGGAGGTGGACATCAAAAGCTTAACTTGTACTAGCCTGAACAGCTCTTTCCAAAAAGTACTTAGAAAGATTGTACCCCTATCAGAGACTATAGAGTCAGGCATCCCATGTAATTTGTACATATTATCTAGGAAAAATTGAGCTACTTGATTTGCAGTGAAGGGATAAGTTAAGGGTATGAAATGTGCATACTTGCTAAATCTGTCTACTGCCACAAAGATCACATTCTTGCCCTGGGATTTTGGTAGGCCTTCTATGAAATCCATTGAGATGCCGGACCATATGGTTTGTGGAATAGGCAAAGGTTGTAGAAGCCCAGAGTAGGCTGCTAAATCAGGCTTATACTTCTGAAAAACCAAACATTCTCTCACAAATTGCTTGACTTGTTTCCCGAGTCCCTTCCAGTACAATACTAAACAAATCTTATGGCTTGTGATTTTGACCCCTGAATGGCCTCCCACAGAACCTCCATGGAAGTATTGCAAGAGTTCTGTCCTCAACTGAGCATTTTGACCCACCACTTTTTTTCCTTTCCTCGATAATTGTTGATTGGACCAGACATAATGTTTCTTACCACTTTGCCCTGCCTTCAATTTAGTAATAACACCATGCAATTTCTCATCTTCCATCCAACTGTCCTCAACCTTCTTGGCTAGATTAGTTGTAATTAATGTTGTGACCAAAGTAAACAATTTAGTGGTTTGCACCCTAGATAATACATCAGCTGCCACATTTTCACTTCCTTTTTGTAGATTACCTCATAATCAAACCCCATAAGTTTAGGCAACCATTTCATCTGTGTGGGAGTGGTAATTCTTTGGTCTAACATATATTTCAAACTGAAATGATCTGTCTTAATAATGCAGTGTCTATCCACCAAGTATCCCCTCTACTTGTCTAATGCCAACAAGACTGCCAAAAACTCTTTTTCACATATAGATAGACTTTGGTGTTTAAGAGATAGGGTTTTACTCATATAAGCAATTAGATGTCCCTTTTGTTGTAAAACTGCCCCTATACCCACACTTGAAGCATCTGTTTCAACTATAAAAGGCTGGGTGAAGTCTTGCTAGGCAAGCACTGGTGCCCTCATCATAGCTACCTTCAAAGTTTCAAAAGCTGTATGTGCTTCATGACTCCATTTATAACCCCCCCCCCCCCTTTCAACAACCGAGTTAATGGCCTGCTTATCTCACCAAAATATTTAATAAATCTTCTGTAATAGCCTGCGAGTCTAAGGAATCCCCTTAACTGTTTAATATTGGTACGTGTTGGCCATTCTAACATAGCACTGATCTTACTAGGGTCAGTAGCTACCCCTTTGGCAGATATAACATGGCCAAGGTACTCAACATGACTTGTCCCAAACACACACTTAGATTTCTTAGCAAACAACTTGTTTTGCCTCATAACCCTTAAGATAGTAGTCAAGTGCTTAACATGTTCTTCCATATTGCTACTATACACTAGTATATCATCAAAAAAATACTAGAGTGAACTTCCTTAAGTAGGTTTGTAATACCTCATTCATAAGAGCCTGGAATGTTGAAGGAGCATTAGTTAGGCCAAAGGGCATAACCAAAAATTCATAGTGGCCTTGGTGTGTTTTGAAAGCTGTTTTTTCAATATCCTCCTTGTGCATCCTGGTTTGATGATACCCAGACCTCAAATCCAATTTATAAAAAACAGAAGCTCCATGCTATCAGTTCCTCAATGATGGGAATTGGAAATTTGTTCTTTAGTGTTCTTGTTCAATTGCCTATAATCTACACACATTCTCCAAGTGTTGTCTTTCTTCTTAATCATAATAATGGGAGAGGCAAACAGACTATTGCTTGGTTTGATGACTCCTGAATCCAAAAGCTCCTTTACGATAACCTCTATAGCATCTTTTTACATAGGTGGATGTCTATAAGGCTTGATATTAACTGGATGTGCATTAGAAAGTAAAAGGATTCTTTGATCATGGCTTCTTTGTAGAGGAAGTTCAGTAGGTAAGGAAAATACATCATCAAATGCTTCCACAACCTTATCCAACTCAAGAACTGAAGCCTTACTTTCCCTTTGTCCTTCAACATTCATCAATTGTACTCCAGTGTTTAGGTAAACACAAAACATCAGCAACTCTGTATTAGTCCCCATTTCAAACTCTTTGCCTTGTTTCTTTCCATCCATCTAGTGCATTGCAGCCTTATGTGTACCTCTCAAGGTCATTCTCTTGTTTTTGTACATAAATTTCATCCTTAACTGACTGAAATTACATTTGATGTCACCAAGAGTTTCCAACCATTGAATT
Organism: Tanacetum coccineum; assembly: GCA_026074375.1. Taxonomy (NCBI): domain Eukaryota; kingdom Viridiplantae; phylum Streptophyta; class Magnoliopsida; order Asterales; family Asteraceae; genus Tanacetum; species Tanacetum coccineum. The sequence goes on from BQNB010137345.1 coordinate 13,675, forward strand.
CACAAGACCATTTCACATCCTCCTAAAGGTAAAACCATCATATTAGTGTGACATGTCTCCCCTTGTAATTGCCATTCAAAGTTTTTGCATTCACTGTCACTAATCAATTGCTTACCCCCTCCTATAGTGACTGCCAATGGATAAGTGCTTCTCACTGGACACCCTACCTGCTTAGCCACATTAACATCTAAGAAATTATGAGTAGACCCACAGTCTACTAATATGTGTAACTCATGCTTCCCTACTTTTCCAGTGATTCTCATTGTTTGAAAGGTATTTGACCAATTCAAAGCATTAAGTAAAATTTGTGGTATCTCATCTTGTACATTCAACTCATCATCCCCTTCCTCAACCTCGAAATATTCCTCTTCTTCATCTGCTAAAACCACTAAAGAGTACAACTGTCCAACACATTTATGGCCTGGGGTATACTTCTGATCACAATAGAAACATAGGTTTTGGGTTCTCTTCTCTTTATATTCCTTTTGAGTCAATTGTTTTCTTGCTGGTACATTAACAGGAGTGTTTGGCTTAGGCCTAAAACCATTATTTGGTGCAGGTAAGGGCAAAACTGATGGTCTAGTATTACTCCCATAATATCCACTGCTTCCAAATTTACCCGCATTAGAAGCTCGTGTTGGCTTATTCTTCTTTTTATCAGCCTCAAGAATAGCTTCTTGCAGATTAGTCAAAGAATAATCATCTGCAAGAGTTACAGGCTTAAACATTCTTACACTAATTTCCAACTCAGTTGGTAATCCTCCCAAATACAAAGTGATGGCATGTTCTTGACTAACAGTAACTCTACATAGTAAAGTATCAAATACATCTTGGTACTCTTTAGCACTCCTTTCATACTTAGCATTTTTCAAAGCAAACATGGGATCCAAATCTTTGGATAATAGCGCCTTTATACACCTCCCATCCCACATTATCCCCATTAATGCTAATGAACTGCCTATTCCAAAGTAGAGCTTTATCAGATAAGTAAACTGCAACAATTTTTACTCATTAGGTGTGTTGTCAATGAGAAAGAACTGGTTACATCTAAACGCTAATCTACTGAATTGGGTAGCTTGTCTTCCTCCCCCGTTATTCAGCACTTGATTATGTTGAAGACCCAGTGTAATCAAATTTCTCATTTCTGCTAACTGGGCATCTAAATATTCTCTTGTGATTCCTTCATCATTAGTAGTGTTGCTCATTGAAGCAATCCTTGTAGTTGGTGCCATTCTCCTTGTTGATTGTATGCTATGTATTCCCTTCGTTCGAATGACAACTTAACAACTTCTAACCATTCTAGGCCTACTCAGATTACCCAAAACTGACCATTAATTCAAAAACAGAGGATTTAAGCACTAATGCGTTGTTCATGTGATCGCGATAAGTATCTGACACTTGGTCGTGTTTCTGACGGATAGCATACAATCTTGATCAGAATTCCAGTGTAGCAGACTGATTCTTGCACAATTTTAACACCGAAAAATCAAGAATCTAACCGGAAAACTAACCGATTAACCGGGAACGTAACAACTTTCAAGAAAAAGTACTTGAGCTGCCAAGAAAGGAGCTCTGATACCACTTGATAAGTACCAAACTGTAATGGATTATATAAAAGCTAGGATTACTCGAAGTTTTTTAAGAACAAATCAGGATCTATCGCAAAACAAGAATCAAGATCGAAAAGTGTTATTTGGATTGATTACTCGTAACTGAATGATTACAAAGTAGTTAGGAATGAGAGAGAGAAAGAGGAAATTACAATTACAACGCTAAGAAGTACAAATGACACATAACGACTATTTAAAGAGGTGGATTAGGTGGGAAAAGCTGTTAGAGCCAAAAGTGGAAATAAACACGTGTAACTCACGTGCCTGGGTAAAACTAGTTCGTACACCTCACGTGTCACCTTCAGCTTGTAACAACTTATTAACAGCTTATCAATCCATCCCCCTTAAAAGAATTCTTGTCCTTAAGAATTCAAATCAAAGCTTGGGTAGTCCTTGATCAACTTATCTAAGGGTTCCCAGGTGGCATCTTCTATACTCACTTGTTAAGTACCAAACTGTAATAGATAGTATAACCACCAGGATTACTAGAAGTTGTTTAAGAACAAATAAGGATCTATCACAAAACAAGAATCAAGATCGAAAAGTGTTCTTTGGATTGATTACTCGTAACTGAATGATTACAAAGTAGTTAGGAATGAGAGAGAGAGAGAGAGAGAGGAAATTACAATTACAAAGCTAAGAAGTACAAATGACACATAACGACTATTTAAAGAGGTGGATTAGGCGGGAAAAGCTGTTAGAGCCAAAAGTAGAAATAAAAATGTGTAACTCACGTGCCTAGGTAAAACAGTTCGTGCACCTCACGTGTCACCTTCAGCTTGTAACAACTTATCAATATTATCTAGCTAAATTATATGAGGCGAACCAGTAAGGGTGAAAGTGTGTCATCATAGAGTTGAAAACTTCAAATGGTTGTTTTTCTCAGAAAAAGGCTAAATGAATGATCTAATTGTTCTGCATCTTTATTATTTTTAGTTGCTAATAGTTACCTTATAAAAAATTGATTTATAGCAGATATCCAAATTATAAGAGGTATTCTGAGCGGTCCCCATGAAGAAACAAAATCCCGTCAAGAGGCAGGAGCCCTCCAAGGTTCTCTTTTGTGAATACAATGAAAGACTTATGAGGGGTCGAAATAACAAATGTATCATTCCCCTAACTTTGCCCTTATATAGGTACAGGTGGAGGAGTCGTAGCAGGAGCGTTACTCGCAACAGAAATGGGCGTCGAAGCCAAAGACCACATTTTAACCTTGCCCATATTTGTAAGGCGTGACCTTTTGATGGTTTGGTGGTGAAAGTACCTATGGAGGAATGTCTGCAGGTACAGTTTAAAAGACGCACCCTTTGGTTTGTATGTTTAATAGTTTTGAATCATCTAATACTTAATGTTGTCTTTGTAGATGAGAACTTTAAGTTGGATAGTAGTGGTACTGGTATGCTCTCTATGGCAAACAGCAACCCAAATACAAATGGATCTCAGTTCTTCATACAAATAGGTAACTCATAACCTTATCTTCTTTACATTCCTCTCTTTTTTCTGGATTGCGATGAAAATGACAATTTCAGTCCATTTAGTGATGAATGGGTTGAGTTGGGGTTTGTTTTACTTTTATATCACGAACGGGTCAAATTAGAAAAAAAATCTGACATAAGGGTTTAGGAGTGGAATAAGTGCAAAGGCCAAGGCTACTTTTATCTGCATACAACTTTTTAAAGTGATTTACTCTAGGATTTTGATTATTATGTAATAAATAAATAAGATTGTTTTTTTGTAAATATAATTGGTGCATTATCTTATTACGCAAATTTTCTATAAAAATGAACAAAGAAGTGTTTGCGGGTCAAGTTGAGGCATTGTTTTAACCGTTTATCCTACCTGCCCATATAGTCACCTTTTCCTTTGGTATCATTTGTATATATGATTAAAATACAAGCCATATGCTCCGAGGACTCGAAAGCAACAGAAGGTAAAAAGAACCATTGCCATTAACCCTTGTTTCGTTGGTTATTTGGCAGGAAACATGTTGTTGGAAACTTAATAGAGAGTATGGAAACGATTAAAAAGATTGAGCAATTAGGATCGAGTTTGGTAAAAATTGCGGACTATGGTAAAACAAGTGAGGATAAGAAGAAAAATGTGTTAAGAGTCTAATAGAGGTTACTGAGAGAAGTATAACAATTAATGACGTTTAAGCATGTTAAAATAACACAATTTATGTGCGTCACATATCTATTACTACTAGTTTTTTGGTCTAAAAGTTTCCAAATTTGCATGTGTGGGATCTAAATGTTATCACTTCTTAAGCTATGTTTATTGGTAACTTTGATCTAACCTGGTTAGAGGTACAAGTCATTATTATGGTATATTAAATTGAAATAAGTACACAAGCCAATAGTGATCTCGTTCATTCATTGACTTTCAAGTCATACAACTAACCTTTCCACATGTCATTGTATTATTGGGCATTCATATTCTCATTTGTTTAGAATGGATTTTTTATGTTATAGATAAGGTAATAGTAATGTATAGGGTTAAAGTCATTAAATACCAACGTACTTTCACAAATTTCCACATCTTACCAACATGGTCCTTTAAATATTATTCTTATCTTTCTAAGT
>BQNB010137346.1:2940-17866 GCA_026074375.1 Tanacetum coccineum
TTCTGCTGCTTCTGTTGAATCAGATAGGTAAGTGCTATTTAGTTACTACTATTTGTATTTCTTATAACTAATCCAAACATGTGCCTTAAATTACAAAACATATTTATTAATGTATTCCCAGGTATACCTTAAAATAAACATCCATTTACTTTTATTTTTGTATTACGTACCGCCATTCCAGTTTTGCAGAATAGGTATTTTGATCTCATCTTATTCTTCATGCATACTTTCAAATGCGACTCTTTGAATTTCCATGTTGCTTGTCTTGAAAATAATATCCCTTAATCATAAATGTTTGAATAAACATTAATTAAAAAAAAAAAACATTGATGCCCTAATAATAAATAATATGATGCCCTAAATTAATTTTATAATATCATCATCGTTAATTTTTACTTACCTGACATTATACCTTCTAGTGAAAATACTTTCAACCACAGGTTTTTCAACAGCTTGCAATTCTCTTGTGACGCTCACCTTTCTTTTAACGTATGGAGAACATAAAGCCTCTGATAATTCACGTACCCGTTTTTCTTTCTGTTCATCATTCCCATCTTTTGTTGGTTCCGCGTATCTTATTGGTACCGCATTAATTGGTTCAATAACTGTTGCAACGGGGCATATTTGTTTTTCTTGGCCTGCAACACTTGCATAACCTGCTCCTTGACTCGATTCAATCATTCCTTCGCGTCCTTTCTTCAATGACAATTTGGTTCTTTTTGTGTATACCTGTTGTTGTTTTTTCGTTATCACATCCACATTTACATCATTGCTGATTGGATCTTCATTTTGAATGACTGTTTGATCATTGTTGTCCACATTCTGTTGATATTGATCTGAATCCCCTTTTTTGTTTCTTTCCACATCCATGTATTCAACACTGCATATATACATAAAAAACATTCAAAACAGACAAAAAGGTTTAATTACATGATACTATATAAATAGATTATGTTTATACAACAACTCATAAGTTTAACTACATATGCCCTAAATATAGCAAACATATGCCCTAAATATATTATGATTCAATACATAAGCTTAGTTACATGATTATCAAACTCATAATCTCAGTTTCATGACGATACAAGTATATGTTCCTTTATATATCAAACAGATGCCCTAACTATATCAAACAGATACCCTACCTATATCAAACAGATGCCCTAAATATATTAAACAGATGCTCTAAATACATTAAACAGATGCCCTAAATATATCACACATACGCCCTAACTATATCATGTAGATGCACTAACCATGTCAACAGATGCACTGTTTTTTTCCATAATTTATTTGCATGAGGCACACATAATTTATCTGTAACATTAACATAATAAATAAATAAATAAATAGAAAAAATCTAAACATTGAACATTCAACATAATTTGTTTGCATGAAACACACACAATTTATGTGTAACATTCAGCATAATATGGAGAGCATATATGTTATGTTTGCTAACACACAGATGCCCTAAATATATATAACAGATGCCCTAAATATATCTAACAGATGCCCTAAATTGTTACTCATATGCCCTAAATATTTCAAACAATTTCCATAAGCCATTAACTTTTTACACATCAAACCTGTCGTATTCTTCCCTATAACCGTATAGCATATTTCACAATTCTACTAAGTTATATGAATAAATAACAATAAACTAATCCGTATTACATATGTTGAGTAAATACGAATTGATACATACATAATAGTAACAAATAAGGCCAAATATTAATGTGACATATATTAAACATTCAAAATAATAAAAAAACTAAACATGAAACATTGTTTATTGTTTAGTTTTTTTATAACACAGAATAATAATAATTAACTAACGTTTTAAACTATATATTTTTTTGGACCTTTTCGGTTTGTTATTTCTGTCATTCTTCGCTTTTTCCATTCGTGCATCCATCGACCTTGTAACAGGAGATTCCTTTCTTCCCACAATCATTTTTACTTCTTGTAACGAATGAGCTACTGCATTGCCGACCACTCTATTCAGCTCGTCCATTTCATCATCTTGAGGCGACTCATCCGTTTCATCATCTTGTGACAACAGTCTGAAGTTCGGTGGCGTGAAATCAACAATGCACCTTTTTTAACCCTTTTTTGTGGACCATCTGTCGCTTGTACACATCCCCGTAGTTTTAATTAAGGTTCCCAATTTCCACTGCTTGTTTCCCGTAGAATAATTTTAGTTTTCTTTAATTAATTTTAGTGTATCTAATTAAAAATCAAAATCAATTGTTTCTCAATTCAAATCATCAATTCATTCGTATCGATTTACCATTCCAGCCTCGTTGGGGATTTACGACCCGGGAAAACTCTATACTACTTCTCGGTATCATTGATTCTGCTTTTAGGCTATCCTTACTATATATTTGATATTTTATTATATTATATGTATTTTAAGATGTAGTCTGAGCCGATCAGCTTCCAACTCATTTTGATTACAACCGACACCCACATTTCCGTCCAGGTTAGCTTCCATCTCATTTTCTGGTGTTTCTCGAACGGTTTCCAATTCTGTTGGTGATTGACGTTCTGGTTGTGTCCCGATAAATTCATCTGTGCTTTGAATGTTGTCGTAATTTGGTTCTTCTTCTTGGTTGAACGGTTCAACAGATTCAATTGCATTATCGAAATGAAGCATTTCAGTTACCTTTCCAGTTTTGAACTCTTTCATTATCCTTTAATTCCTGTATTCAACAAGTCTCTTGAATTCTTCATTATAAGGATTTGTAATCAGAGCAATCTCCAGCATCTCATCAACTTTATTTCGCACACTTTTCGTGAATTTCAAGGTGTTCTTGATGTTATTCTCCATTTCTTATTTCATTTTTTTTAAAACATGCCATTAATTATTTTTTATTGAATAAACAACTTTTTAATTAAATACAAAAAAAACATGCATTAATAAACATGTGCCTTAAGTTTATCCAAACATATGCATTAATAAAACTAAACAGATGCCCTAACCAAACCAATCAGATGCCTTAAATTAAATAGCATATGTCTTAGATTACTAATACGTCTTAAAATTATCAGACACGTGCCTTAAATCACATGCATATTCCATAAATACAATGTGTTCTACTGCTGCTGTTGAATCATATATATAACTACCTTCTTATCACCACTCGTATTTCTTATAACAACTACAATAACAAATGAGACAGTTGACTTACTTTCTTATTAATATCATTCTTATATCACCAATATCTATTACAATCATCATCCAACCTATCATTCATTACCGATACCCTAACTGACTCCACCTATGCCCTAACTATGGCAAACATATGTAATTGCAATAATAAAACATATGTTGTAAAATTCCAAACATACGCCCTACTATACCATTAATCAAACAGATGCCCTAACTTCTATCAAACAGATGCCATTATACAGCTCAAATAGATGCCCTGAATACCAAATAGATGGAGCAAACGCGTAAAACCCTAAAAATAAGTTGTGCATTACATAATGTCGTACAATGACCTAAGTTACGAGGTGTTATAACTTTTATTATTCCCTTTTAATTAATAATCTATTAAAACATGAATACACCAATTTACCTCAGTTGTCCTTTTTTGGAACTGCTTGATCGCTTCCATCTTGTTAGATCCTTCAACATCTCCAAATACACCGTCTTCAAGATTAACTTTTGGTGTATACACGTAACGTAGTATGTCACCTTTATCTTTTGCTGAAACATAATTATTGAATTTTATATAAATGTAAATAAAATATCACACCATACAATTAATGATTGTCATAAATATTTACCTGGTGAATTCTTCATTTCTCTGATTTTCCCTTTGGTAAGTCTCTATTTTTTGACATATCGATAAGCTTCTTTAACGCGCAGCCTTCCAAATCCCCCCATATTTAGTTCTTCTTTTTCTATAAGTTTCAACTTCATAGTATCCCATGACTTCATCAATGGGGTTTGGTCTTCAACAACTACTTGTTCAGATATTGTTGCATGGACGTACAGAAGCTGCATAAACTCAAAATTAATTATTATTTTAATCAATACGCATTAATATGTTAAACTTTGATATATAAACCATAAATAAATAAAAAATAAAAAATAAACAATTTTAATTTTTGAATTTATATACTTACCACCCATGAGTACTAGTGTCTCTAATCCTTGAGATTCATTTGTATCTCTCTTCTTGTTTTATTCAATGGTTCCCAATAGATAGGTACACCAGTCCATGTTTTGTATGTCGTCTTCTTTATCTATGCACTCTAAAAATCGTTGGTTCACCGTTCCCAATTTTGGACAATCCCCGATTATTGAAAAAAACATTACCAGAAAGTTCATTTTGAATTCTCGCCCCAACTGATGATCAAACAAGAGTCTTTCTACCACGCATTTTATCGTGAACCTGGCATCTGTGTATGTGTTGTACGTTTGTCTCCATTCTATAATATGCGGGAATTCGGTTGTTGCTGCTGGCACCTCAGTAATAGCTATTGACCCCATTGGAATCCCAATCATATCTTGTATCATCTTTGGGGTAATCAGTATCCCTGTACCGTCGTTCATCCTGATTACACACTTGTCCGGATCAAAGTTTTCAACTACCCAACACCCTAGTTTTGTTGGCGTTGTTTCTATTTGAAAGTTTCCGTTTAGAAAGGATTCAAACCCCATTTCAGTTACAAGTTGTTGTTGTAAATGAGTAAGCCCAGTCAGAATTTTGACTATATCTCTTGGTGACGATCTTGCTTTGATTGTTCGTATAATAGTCTTCGTCTCTGGGTTTTCAACATATTCAATCACCTTCAACCTTTTTTTAGCCTTTGTTGTTTTCTTTCCTCCAACTTTTTGTATGTTTCTTTTTTTCCGCCATTTTATTTTTTCCCTTCTGGTTTGTCTTCGATTTAATGTTCCCAACTTCATTGTTTTCAGCTTCATTTTCATTTTCATCTGCTTCAGTAGTAGCTGCAACAAAATTTTAAAATTAATTTCAAATTTTTAAACAAACAGATGAATTTATAACAAATTAACATATGAATTAAAGTTGTCAAAACAGATTCATTGAATTTATCAAACAGACGCCTTAAAAAATATCAAACAGATGCCTTACAATTAAAGCGAAACTGAATGTTATCTATCATACACTTATACCAAATAATGTAAACTAAAACGTAACATATACAAACATATTCATTTTCTAAACAAAACACGCATGTTCCATAAGTTTATCAAGCAGATTATATTTACAAATATTTTGGATGGAACAACCATATGCGTTGTAATAAAAAAAACAGATACCCTAAATTTAACAAACATATGCCTTAAATTTACTAACAACATTCCTTAAATTTAACGAGCATATGCATTCACATATTACCATAAATGAATTAAACAAAACAACCATATTCATCAATCTGAACAACAAATCATGTTTCTACACTTTAAATAGTTCGGCGTGTTATCTATCATACAATTAAATCCCAACATACTTGTACCAATTAATGTAAACGAACACATAACATATACATTCAGATTCATTTTGTAAACGAAAACATAACATAAACAACGATAAATATTCAGGTCGCTTACAATTTTCTTTCTCGAGTTCTTGTGCTTCAAATTCAGTATCTTCATCGTCTGGTTCGGCTGCTTATATATTTGTACATGCATTAAGTTAACAAAATCATAAGTTTTAAAACACATTTTTACAAATCGATGTATAAAAAAATACATTAAACACCGAGGTCTCGATCCTCATTACAAGAAACGAGTCTTCCCCGTTTAGGGAATCAGAAGGCTCCCACTAGTTTTCGAGCTTGGTACCTAGTGGGCCACATACATCAAATAATTTGATTGCGCGAGCCTTAAGACCGGGTTATAGCTCTTGCATACGCAACAGGCGCGCACACACACACACACAGAACGCCAAGATATTATAATCTTAATCATTTTAAAATACACACGAACAATACGGATGCCTAAAATTAATCAAACATGTGTATTAAGGCATTTCAAAATGTGTATATAAACACATAAAACAAATAGATGCACTAAATCATTTCAAACAGATGCCAATAAATCAATCAAATAGATGTCCCAAATAATTTAAAACAGATGCCCTACAATTTGCCATACAAACACCTAAAACTGATCTAAATAAATGCCGTAAATCATTTCAAACATATGCCCTACAATTTGCCATACATACGCCTATACTTAACTAAATATATGTCGTACATCATTTCAAACAGATACCCTGCATATACCCTGAATCATTTCAAACACATCAAACACAATATAAGCATAACATTTAACATGAACACTTGATATACATACGCTTGAATTTAACTAATTAGAATATGTATATCATTTCAAACAGAAAGCCTACATATACCCTAAATCGTTTGAAAGGCATAAAACACAAATTTAACAAAACATTGTAACATAAACACTTGCCATACATACGCCTTAAATTAACTAAACAAATTACTTAACTCATTTCAAACAAATGCCTAAATAACCAATTTCTGATGCCAATTAACATTTACAAACCTTTTTTAAGCCAACACAATCATTTCAATTAGATACCCTGCATATACCCTAAATCATTTCAAACACATCAAACACAAATTTAGCATAACATTTTAACGTAAACACTTGACATACATACACTTAAGCTTAACTAAATAGATGATGTAGATCATTTCAAACAGATGTCTTTAAATTAACAAATAGATTCCTTTATATTAACAAACATGTGCCCTTTAAACTATCAAACATATTATTTCAATTTCGCATATATCCTTTGAACTATAAAAAAAACAGATGCCTTGATATATTTTTCACAAATATGCCTTAATGTACACACACAAAAACATATTAAACTAAATAAATCTATGCCTTAAGACCGGAGAAGAACTGGTGCATATGCAACAGGCGTACAAACATACACACACAACCACATTTTCTCAATTGAATCGCTATGCGTTTGACATAGCATATACTTGAACGCCAAATACGACCACCAATATATTATAATCATAAACATTTAAAGATACACATATGCCTTTAAATTAACAAACAGGTGCCTTTAATTTAAAAAATACATGCCTTTAACTTAACAAACAGATTCCTTTAAATTAACAAACAAATGCCTTTAAATTAACACACATATGCCTTCTAAATTATCAACCATATTATTTTTTAATTTCACACAAATCCTTTTAACTATAAAAGCAGATACCTTAATGTATTTCACACATATGCCTTAATATACACACAACTGAATCAAAACAGATGCCCTCATAGTTGACCTAAATCGTTTCAAACAGACGCCCTATAACTTGCCATACATACGATTAATTTTAACTAAATATATTTGCCCTATATGAACAATCGCCGTACTCACGCCTTAAATTACACAAAACAGCTGCCACTTAAACAATAACTTCAAACATATTCCTTATAAACCATAAAAACAAATTTAACAAAACATTTTTGATCATAAAAAAAAAAAAAATAAACAACTACCCACTAAAAAAGTAACTGAAACAAAACAAAAAAGAACACTTCCCCCCTACACCGGAACCCCACACTACCTCCCCCAATTCAAGATCCAAGAACCGAGCACCATCTCATAGCTGCAAACCGAACCCCCCCCCCCCTTCCCCACCCCCGCCCTACCACCCCCAGAAATCCCACCCACACGCCCACCTCCCCCTCCCGAGCCCCCACTCCCCCGCCGCCTCGCCCCCGCAGTTTACACCCCACCCCCCCCCCCTTCCCCCCCCCATGTTATCTATCAATACTCCTTAAATTAGCTAAACAAATTCCCTAACATTATGATGCCCTAAATTTTACATCTAAATCACCGTTTTTTGATTCCCTAACATTTACAATGTTTTAGCATCACATTTACAAAAAAAAACATATATTAATTCAAAAATAACATAAAACATAAAACAAAAAAATCAATATATCGAACAATTATATAACATATCGTTGTCTAAATCTTTCGGGTTCCATTTTCACGCCTCTTGTCAAGTGTTTAATTTCGTAGACAAATCCGTGTAGCTGGAAAATGGAAAAACATTAGTTATGTTCATTTCTAAATCAATTAAACAACGATTTAATGTTGAAAAATTAGGGCATCATAAGTTTTGATAACTTATTCCTTCCTCGCCATATTTTGATACAAATAAGGGTGATATTTATGTTGTCGTTTTGACGGGGGTTTTGTGTGTGTTAGATCGGGTTTTGTTAGATCTGGTCATGGGTGGGGGGGCTGGGTTTGTGTGTGTGTATTTTGATCGGATTTTGTATGTGTGTATATCTGGTTTTGGTAAATGAATCGTACAAAAAATTAAGTTTGGCAATTATGATCCCTCTATTTTAATATTTTTGCAAAAGCTACCTTGTTGTTTTGTTTTCCAGGTTTTCTACAAATATATGGTTTTCTCTAGAACCCATCCCTATATATATATATATATATATATGTATAGTAACATAAATATTATATTAAAACCCATATAATATAATATATATATATATATGATATATATAAAATATAGATATATAATATTATATATATGTGCTATAAAATATATATATATAATATATATATATATATATATATATAATATATATATATTGCAATGTATGCAATATATGATTTAATATACTTTTAGTCATGTACCGCTATATATGTATTATATAGGTCGCGGTTAGACGTGAAGTTACTTGCGCTTGATTGATTTGGATCTTTACTTAAGGTGAGTTCATAAGCCTTGCCATTCAAATCTGTTTGTAATGTTTTAAAAAACCCGCAAGGGGGATACATTTTGCTTTATAAAATTAACACATGTGATTTTTATGTATCTGGACCCGATTACTAGATTGATTTCCGTAATAAGTAGCTAATTGGTCCAAAGTCCCTTATTTCATGACTGTTAATTACCTGCGAAGGTGAACCTAATGCATTAAAAGATATCGTTTGGTTTGAACAACGACCTTTAGGGGTATGAACCCGTAAGAGAGTCAACCCTGACACGGACATTTTGTATTTGAAAGTAGTATATTATATGACAATAATAACCGTTGTTATTGGGGCACACTAACATTAAATGCCATAATGTTACTGTTAACGTTCGTTGTTATAGCTTAAATGTGCGTGATGCGTGAAAGAAAAGAAGTTGCTATACATTGCATTTGTTGCTTTGTTTTCCCGAGAACTAATTATGTGTTCAAAGATTATTGCTTATTAATTATTTTAAACTCTATGAATTTCACTCAACTTTGTTGTTGACGTTTTAAACATGTTTTATCTCAGGTAACCAAGGATGAAGGCAACGATGGCTTGGAGGTGTCGTGCGTGTGATGGATTTATGAAAAGACTACTTGTGTGTTTCGGTCTTTCAAAAACTATGTCTTAAGTTGTGTTAAAACAATATCTTTTATTTGAAACAATTGTCTTTCATTGTTGTAATAGACGGTGGTTTCGATTCTGTGAGGACCTAAATGCATTTTAACTCTGATTAATAATGGAACACATGTTTGTTAAAACGTCTCATTTGGGGTCGTTTTCTGTTATCTTGGTGAATGGTGCTATTTAGTAAAGCCCAATTGCTAATTCCGCTGCGCAATCCAATGTACGTTGGGTGGGGTGTTACAAAAACTGAGTATTATTAGCGTCTCATGGATAGGAATTATATGACTAGCCAAAAAATGTGAGGTTCGCTCCTAGATCTTTAGGAATTCAGGTATCCATTTTTGATACCTAAGATAATTTTACTATTAGCTTTCTCAAGTTAAGGAGTGAGCAATCATGTATGTCGCATTCATGGATTTGTCCGTGCATATGTGGTTTTGTCGCCTTTTCTGGAGCATTGGTATTGGTTTAAAATTATATAAGAGTTTACCGGCAGTACATTAAATTCTAAAACTTGTTTTTGTGATGCATCCTAAGACCGCATAGTGAGTACTAGGATTTGCTAAATGATAAGAGTCACTAGGATTAACCCATGTTTTAACCATGTATTTGTTACTATGGTCACCTCGATCATATAACTATCCTTACACCTTGCCATGCACTCACTTTTAGTGCATCATTCCCCTAGTATAACCCTCCGAGCCTATCCTTTTCACGGTTCTCGTAATTTTTTGGTGGATTTCAGATTATTAATAAAGAGCAATGTTTAAACCTTTAACCAATTGTTACACCCCAATCTCCTTAGCCTTCCTTGTATGTACTCGTTTTTAGTATATTATTGTTTTAACCCAAGTTAATTATTTGAGTACATGGTTGCTAAGTCCTTATCCTTGTAAATAGAGTTTTGAGATAATTAGAATTCATGGTAGTATTTTTTTTATGGGAGAATGGGGAGGAAAAGTTAAATCATTACCCTTATATTTGTTCGATAGTCTCCATGTTACGCTAATCCACCTCAAATCGGGTCCTTAGATTAGTTTATGTCATTGAGTATTAAAAACTCAAGTGTAGGGGTGTAGCTATAAACCTCAAGTCGTGTATTATTATGTTTAAGCAAATGGGAGGGCAAAAGTGTACGAAAAAAAAGTAGTATAAAAAAGGTGAAAAAAATGTACGGCCTGCCATTTTGCTTATGTTTATGTTCATCATAGAGTCGAGAAAAGAAAAAGAAAGACTTTGGTGTAGAGATGTGTAAAGTTTGTACATCTTTATCCGAGATTGGTCGAGTCTTTGGCTTAGCAACCCAATCAACGTGTATTTTTATAAATAATTAATTCACCACTTCACCCCAAATTCACCAAAAAAGTCACCCCAAATATTTCCCATCCGTTTCCGTTTCCATTATTGTTATCATTCACCTACACCTCACAACCCTTAAAAGACCACTTTGATAGTAATTTTTAGTACTTGAACCTAGTGGTGGGGGTTTGATCATTTACCAAGCCTATTATTTATATGCTACGACAGGTAATGAGTGTGTGAATATTCTTTGTTTTTTTCCCCCCCAATTATGTTATATATCATTATACACCCGCGAGAAAGAGAGAATCCAAACACTTGTGTGAGGTGCTAGTATATAACTTTCGTGCTTTTAATTACGAGGTCTAGAAGGTTGTGTCGTAAAATATCTTTAAAAGTTAAGTTAAATGCCCCTGATATTGCTATTGTTTAGGTAGAAAATCCTATTTGCTTGAGGACAAGCAAATCCCAAGTGTAGGGGTATTTGATGAGGTGTCATTTTATATACTTTTTAGGGTCATTTAACCTCCTAAATGGTGCAAATATGCCCAAATTATGTACTTAATCATTTCTTTTTGTGTTTTCAGCACTTGGATTGCTTTTGGAGAAAAATACTACATGACTTTGGGTCTTAGTTGAGAAGTAAGAGAAGAAACTGACAAGACTACGACTCTACACCAAATCTCTTGAAGAATATGCGTACAATGTGTGGAGACGATGCCACATTTACCCGTGACGGCGTCACAGCTTACAAAGGACGGCGTCAGAACTTTGGCGACGGCGTCAGGATTCGACCGACTTAAAGAAGCCTTAGAAGATTCGGCAGTGCAACAACGTCAGGATTATAAGGCGACACCGTCGTGCCCGTTTTCCTATATATACAAACTCGTTTTTAGGGTTTTAAGGGTGTAACTTTTAGAAACCGAACCCTACTTTTAGAAGACGATTATAGCTACCATTTAGGCCGTTTTTAGGGTATTAAAACCCTCTTGTAACAGCCTTAATTACATGTTTTTAATCAATTGAGATCTCCTATATTTTATCATTTAATTTGTCTATGTGTTGTTTAATTGATTCTTGTTCTTTACTTTTTTTAACATGCTAGGCTAAATGCTTTAGTATTTACTTATGATTGCATGAAACTTAGTTTGTAGATCTTTTTAATGTTGCTTCTTGTGATGCATGTGCGCTTTAGGCTTTAGAAAACTAGTCATAAGATATTAAATTGGCATAGACGTGTAGGGAAACGCGAGTGTGTAGAAAGGATACCATCGGTAACAGTCCTTATACTACCTTACCCCTAATATGGTTGATCCCTCTTGAGTGTTTTAAATGCATGTAATGTACTCTTAAGGGCCTTGTAATAGTCTTCATACTACCTTGTGCGTTGCCTTAATGAAATATTACATAGACAGCGTTTTTGTTTAATTCGTTCATAACTTCGGAAAACCTTACACAGATCATCACAAGTGTGACAAAGCAATAAGATTAGGAGAAGCAAACTAAGAAGTAGTGCATTATTAAGTAAATAAGTTCGTTTATCATATAGTTATCACCAAAGTAATTTAGATTTATAATTAGTTTAATTAGTTAATTAGTTAAAATCAACCAACCTCTCAAACTATAATTTTACTTGCTTTCTATAAAATAGTCAAAACAACACCAAAACTCTTTTAACACCCCTTAAACATTTGTATATCCTGTCTGAAACGCCATCCACCTATCCCCTAAGGAACAATAACAACATCCACGATCTAGCCTATACCTACACTACAACGGTTAGATACACAGCCAAGAGTTTTATAACCTTACTTGTAATCCTACGATAACCACATCAATCTGTAATTATAATCCTATTTGCTTAAAACTGATTTCTAAAGAAACTCAATCTTTGTTTCAAAAGACAAACCATTCACATATCAAAAAACAGTTAATAAAAAAACCGATCTTATCAAAAAGTTTTTTATATATATGTACAAACGGAATCTGTTTTAAGCATTGTCGGGAAATAGTACCTAATATTATATAAAAATCAAATTAAAATACAATAAATAATTAAGTATACATTAAAGACATTAAATACAACAAAAGGAAATTTTGTAGAAGAAGAAGACGCACACTATAAAAGAATATTAAAATAAAACAATAACATAGTAAGAAGGCCATTAATAGATCACATCAAGAAACACTCTTCGAGGCACGTGTTTGATCACGCTTAGCACTAAAGATCTGAGCAGGATAGACATACTACCCTTAAAACAGATTCCCGTCTAATTCCCAGTACCACAGCCAAAACACTAAGTATACTGCCGACTTAACAAACTGCTTGGAATTATCACCTTTCCAGATGTGTAACTCCATATAGTTGGAAATCAATAATACTTTATTGATTTGATGTTATCAAAGCTATAAATCAGGGCCACTATTTATAACACTATAGATTCCTCACGGTCTTCAACCAACATGAAATAAAACGTATACCACCTCCCACCGATGTGGGATAGAAAATAAGCATAAATTCCTCTTTAACGTTCAATGGTACGGAATGCCTAACTTTGAGACACGATATCTCATTCACATCACACTATTTGGACAACATAAAAAGTATCGTTGCGAAGCTCTCACAAAGAGACCCCACAATTACAAACATACCCTTAAAAATTAGAAATTTAATAATATAAAATATTAAATATATATTTACTATATCAATATGTCATATATAATATATAATTGTGTCCAAAGTTGGTCAAAAATTCAGTTTGCCAACCAAATTTTCCAACAGAGTTATCACCGGAATAATCACAACATGGTGACAGTGATGATGCTTTGGTAAACATTGAAGGGGTTGAAGAATGAAAAAGAAGTGTAAGGATAAAGGGTCTAAAGAAAGAAGCCCTTCGTACAACTTAGATAGAAACCGGGTCAATACATAATCTATCAGAAACACAAGATGATGCTGGTATATTAAGATAGACATCATAGACCTAATGATGCAATGCACACCCTTCCTAGCCATTCAAGTTTCTCTCAAAAGATACTTGTCTCATTTGTCATGGAGATACACATGTTATCTATTGACATCTCACTCTGAGATAATGAAAGGTTTATATGTAGGTGTGTAAGACTTTATAAAACCTTGGAAGTACAAGCTAATGATGGCCTTGGGAAAAAAATATGGGTTGAGTGTGGATATACTTACCATAGGCGTCGGCCTATGGTCTTATGCATGCAACTTTGATTTTTTTTTCTTTTATTTACTAGTAATAATTGGTACAATGTTTTAATTATATAAGATAACTTGTACAAGGTTTAATAAAACGCGAGCTACGACGCGAGATATGGCCAAGGTCGAGGAACAAAGACGACACGGTTCGTAAAATATTATTTTATGATAAATAAAATATTTACAAGACGCGTCGTATATTTTTACGATGCTCAAAACGATTAACGAACGCGCGATTAGACGTCGAATAGCGAAACGTCAAAAATAAAATTTCTCAAATCTTTTCTAAATTTTTGATAATAAAATACGAAAATATTTATTATCGCCAAATAAAATTTTAGATGTCGACACTCGTTCATGGAAACTCATAAAATAATTATCGTGACGTCAGATACGCGAACCGTCAGACACGTCGTAAAACTCCGGTTGTTACATTACTGCAATCAAATCTCGACGAATGACAATGCCATATTCGTCCATACCTGCTGTTTATTACTAATATTCAAATGCATGTACAAACGTCGATGTTGCACCCTCATACCAGCAGAGTCTGATTCATTACCACATGCTCATGCTCAAGACTTTAAGGTTAAACATTCAGCATCATGACTGTCGCTGCCAAACAAGAATGTTATCGGTCAGAAAGCTCAAGTTCATGTCATAATGTGGAAAACTAGAAGGGGGGTGAATAGTTTACCGCTTTTTAAATTAATGTTATGTTTGTTTATAAAAACTTAGATTCGACTTTATGTGAACTCACAATGTGCAAAATATGAACAATTTAACTATATAAATAAGATATGAAATAAGTATGCAAGATAAGAGATAAGAGATAGAAAGATCAAACCACAACACAATGATTTATAGTGGTTCAGTAACGAAGCACGTCTTCGCCCTACTCCACTCCTCGAGCACCAAACTCGAGAGTTTTATTCACTATGTCAACAAGCTCCCTTTAGGTGGAGAAAACCGT
>BQNB010137347.1:3048-17866 GCA_026074375.1 Tanacetum coccineum
GAAGTGGAATGAATTCACCTTTTTGATAACTTTTTTTTCGAGTCATGCATGAAACCAGTTACAAACTGTAATGATAAGGTTACATATTATTCAGAAGTATTTTCTGGTATTTGTGCAAACAGATTACAGTATCACTAGATTGTTTTTGTTAGTGCTAGATGTATACATTTAATATTTATCAAGACCCTAACAGGTTTTTTTGTTTACTCCTGTACAGGTGTAAGACTATGTTTATTCACAACCTCTCACAACCTAATCTTTCATGAAAATAGTATTTTCTTGCTCCTCCACTTATACAACCAATAAATAAAACTAATTTCAACTTTTTTTACCATTTATCAACAACCCAATTCAACCTAAAATATAATATTAATTTTGTTATATTTAATAAAAAAGTGTGAGAGAGAGAAATACATAAAATAAAAAGTGTGTGAGAGAGAAATATATAAAAGATTAATTATAATAAATGAAAATGTTTGATTGGCTATATAATAGAGGTTGGAATCATGATCTGGAAATCATAATATGAACCGGTCGTGAACAAATATTGCTTTCATTTATCTCCTTTTATTAAAATACGAGGTTTGTCGACACCCGTGCGTTGCACCGGGCTTGGTGTGTGGATAGAATCTAATTATTGGTTATGTGGATCCTTGTTAAATTCATACCTAAAGCAACGTGAAAAACTAAAACCTAACAAAGCGTAAAATCGCCACTCGTATTATATAGAGATGGTCATCTTCGACATTTTTCTTCGCTTCATTACTTGATAAACCATCATCCAAGTAATGTTGTTGGATAAAGTCTTCCAAAACCATAACAGGAGCAACAACTCAACATATCCAAGTAATGCTCGAACAGTTTCAGTAGCTGCACATGCAAAAGTACCATCATAAGTAACATATTTGGTGTTAGTTAACTTTAATTAAAGCAAAAATAAGAGCTAAAGATTAACTAATTAGGTACCTATCAAGCATAAAACAGTGATAAGGCTGATCATAGATGCATTCATTCTAAAAAGATAAGTTACAGTGAGATTACTTTGTTAATGGCGCAGCTGTTCTTGGAAGAGTTGAAAAACGTTAACAATAGAACAAAGAGAAGGGTTACTATAGTAAAGGTAATTAAAGAATGGAGCAATCTATATATAGGCTACATCACAAATACTCCTCAATTTAATGTATATATTTCAAACATCTCATGCCAATCTTCTACCCGTGTTGTTGCACGGGGATTGGTCTTTAGAAGGCACGACTCTAAAAAAACATTAACAATAGAACAAAGAGTTGAGGTGCTTATGTTACATAAGCTGGTGGTTACTAACGCTTTTAGAAGTATGACACAAAATTTTACCATTTCATATATACTACCTTTATCTCGAATGGGAACACCAACAAAGTGCAAATGGGTGTTGGAAATTATTAGTGTTGCACCATTTTTACCCTAACCATAAGTTATGACAATTTCAAATCATTTTCTGAGGTGAGTGATATTTTGTTAAGTTTAGCGAACATGAGAGATGAACGTAGTATAGTTGAAAAGTCAAGCTGGTGTAAGCTTAAGGAGTACAACGATGAATCATTAAATCGAATGTGAAACCAAGATGATGATAATGGTGATACCAAGGCCTGAGCAGATTAAATAGGGAGAAACAGAGGCTGTGGTCAGTTCCTGAAGTTCTAAAGCTGATCCAGGGAGTATCTGAATATGGTGTTGGGAGATGTACAAAAATGAAAAGATGTTTTTTGAAGAAAGTCCTAATGACACGTATCTCATAGTCCAAGATCACTTGCAACCTTTTGGCCAACTAACCCAAGTCATCTAACAAACAACCCCTACTAAATTATGTTATTTGAAAAGCCCCTAGTAACATGAAATATACGCAAAAGGGCTACTGAAATAGGCTATCCAAACATCCCTTACTTACATGTTAAATACGCCAAAATGTCTCCTGAAAATAAGCTATGCAAACATGCCCTTATAACATGTCAAAAGGCCAAAGTTGCTGCTGAATTATACTATTTAAAAAGCCCCTAATAACATGAAAAATACGCAAAAGGGCTGCTAAAATATTCTATCCAAACAGCCCCAACTTAAATGTTAAATACGCTGAAATGTCTCTGGTAAATAAGCTATGCAAACACGCCCTTATAACATGTCAAAGGGCTAAAGTTGCTGCTGAATTATACTATCTAAAAAGCCCCCAATAACATGAAAAATATGCAAAAGGGCTGCTGAAATATTCATTCCAAACATACCATACTTATATATTAAATACGCCCGTCTCCTGAAAATAAGCTATGCAAACAGGCCCTTATAACATGTCAAAAGGCCAAAGTTGCTACTGAATTATACTATCTAAAAATCCCCTAATAACATGAAAAATACTCTAAAGGGCTGCTGAAATATGTTATCCAAACAACGTCCTTCACCACCCATATTCATTGTTTTGTTTAAAAAGTATTTGTGAATTTACACGATCAAATGGGAAAAGTGAGGAAAGGAGGGTAAACTAACCTGATGTGCACATTCTCTTGTAAATATGAGCAACATGAATATCCCCTTTCGTAGCTATTGTCAAATCGACCCATTTAGAGGTCAAAAGTTACCACCTCTACTCATCACTCATGTGACCGCTGAGGCAGTGACTACCCGCATTACATGCCCTTATTAAAAATAAAAGGATACTCCATTGGATCACAGGAAGCATGTAATGGTCCAGCTGTTATCAACACATAAACCTTGTGGCAAGGAATTGATCAGAACTTCCAACATATAGTGGTTCGAAATTGATTTAGCCATTTTAATGAATACAATTACAATATTAAAACATTTCACTTCACTTGCCTGTCTCCACAGAGGAAGAAGTCTTGATTCATCACCTAAGTCATTCAAACTTTATGCACTACAAAATAAAATTGCATAATAAAAGAATTAAAGGCACATGGTATCATTTTTTGTCACAATCATAGTGGAAAATAAACGGCATACTGATAATGTAATACGAAACATAATATATAGCTGTATAAATTGTGATAGATAAGGAGATATAGAAAATATATTAGTTCTTAGACAAAACTGATTCGACAAAAAAGCAGACACGGTTAATCCATTGCGATAGACCTAAGCAAAAGACCAACTACATCAAAGAAACCCTGAAGAACAGTTTATTATTAAGTAGATAAACAGTTGGGAGTGTTTCGTTAATCCATACTACTTTTGCTTATTTTGAGGTAATATAAGCAGTTTTCAGTAAGAACGGCACCTTAGGATGCAAACGTAGTATGCGTTTGTCGTATAGTCTGACTATCCGAATTTGTGCAATATGTGTTTGAATACTCAATACCGCCAATATGAATCAGTCATCAGATTCCATATGTACGTGTAGATAGCATACATACATTACTTTGTTGTTGTTTATACCATCAAATTATGTGGCACATCATACTATGTCTGCAAATCAAACGATAACAGATGGCAATACAATTAATTAAGTTTCTATTGTTTGATCAATCTACTTTTGCGTATGATGAACTAATATATTTGAATAGTAACACTCTAAACGCCTGCAACATATTATTATTATTATTATCACAGCCGATTATGTATCCATAGAGTTCACATTCAGAGTGTGTTTGGCAAGGCATATATTTTCTGCCTATTTGCTTATTCCTAAGCAAAAAACCGATTCATGACATACCTGCACAACATTGAATGTCCAGTTAAATTGTGCAGTAGCAACCATTGTGCCCACTGCATTCCCATCTACCATTTCTTCATTTTTTGTCTTAATAATAGTAATTGCCGCTTGCATCTTTCACAGGAGTCGTGTGATATACATCGATAACTCCCCGAATGGATCCTTGAGATATTCAAAGAGACAATCAACGTATAATCAAATTAAGCATAAGAAACCATCGTGAAGTTTCACATATGCAATGAATATAGGAGCATGGAATGACAAAATGTACCTCTGCTCTCTTTTTTCTAGCAGTAACATGCAATGCAGTTTCTTATTAATAAACTGCAACCTTTGTTTTTGTCGCATTTCTTTTCAATGGGAACTCCTTTTTCTATGTAGCAAGGCAAAATGGCTTAGAACGAAGGGGGTCCATGCTTCCGTGAATGTGCAAATCAAAAAATCAAAAAATTGTTAACCTGAAAACTAAATTTATTCTACTTGTATAATGATAAAGAAAAAGGCATTAGAAACTTTACCTGACTATTTAAGAAAACCAACTCGGCTATTGAGCCCATGCCAACAATGCTTTCGACACGATCTTCTCGTGCGCTTTAAGTGTCTCGCTTACATTTTTTGGAAAGGTTCTTTGTCTGTTCTGTTCTGAAAGACACTCTAGGTACATATTTAAGCTAAACTGGGAATCCCCTGAATTCAAAACAGATCATAGTTAAATATATATGCGCGAACACCATCGTCTAATAATGTATTGTTAGAACTTGATGTCTCGGCAATTTTTGGTGCAATAATGTAAATCCCCAAAAGTACCTTTCAATTAGCCTATGCCCACTTCAAGCGTTGTTTCCCATGGAAATGGTTTAGAACCCCTATAAACCCCAATTCCTTAAAAAAACCTAAGTAACAAAATCAATCGCATATATAAAAGAAAACTGAAAAAAAGGGCATACATACTTTCGCTTAGGATGACATAAAGCCCGATTAGTCCAATAAATCGCAACTTTAGGTCACAAAGTCATCAACTGCAAGAAAAAACTAAAAACCCGTTCACACATTACATCAAACACCTTCTATACATTAACAAAATTTGTAAAAAAATTATATATAGACCTTGTATAAGCATCAATATCACCACCTAATGTTTCAGGAGGGAACGAATTGGGTTTTAGTTTAGAACCTTCTCCTAAAACATCAACAAAAAAATAGGTTTAGGGTATGTGATTAAGATGATGAAGAATGAATTAAGTAGGTGAAAGTAAACTAAAAAATACGTGATACCTCAAAATCATCTAATCAAATAGGACCCTGTACCTGCTTATTCAATGAGAGTAGATGTTACATGGCTTTGATTCTGTAACTGTAACTTTAATGATAGGCAAATGGAGAGGTTGGTCATGAACACAATTTGTAAATGCTCCATGGATGGATTGATTATGTAACTGTAACATTTACTTATATCATTAAGACGGCACATTGATAGGGCAAATGGAGAGTGTAATCTTGAAGATGAATTGTAAATGCCCCATAAAGACACCACATTGAATACTCAAAAACTCACTCTTTTATAATATAAGGATTGTTTTTTTTGTCCTTTTAGTACTTCAACCGGTTGGAGGAAATGTTGATAAACATAGTCTAATAGATCAGTTGATGGGTTCATTTTGGTACAACAATAGTACAATTTTGTAGAGCAAAAGAACCAAGCTGCAATAATATGTTTGCCCCCGCAACGCGCGGGTAATGTTCCTACTCGTTTATTTCATTTTTGAAGCGGTTACATGTCTCCCGAATATGCAGTGGATGGTATTTTCTCAGTAAAATCAGATGTTTTTGCCTTTGGTGTTTTGGTGTTAGAGATTGTGAGCGGGAAGAAAAATAAAGAGTAGGCATGGATACTTTACCAGAACACCAAAGGCAAAAATACCAGAACACCAAAACACAAGAACACCAAAGGCAATGTAAGGCAAGAACACCAGAACACCAAAGGCAAAAACATCAGATGGTTGGTATATAGATTCGACAAATTAATTTTCTTAACATTGTATAGGCATGGATACTTTATCAAGAAGGCAAGACAATGGAACTCATTGATCAAAGTATAAGCGACTCCTGTTATCTTTACGAATTACTAAGATTGTTATGTAAAAGGTTATGATTCATGGCACACTTTTTCGTAATATAGTACTCCATATAAAATATATTTAATCAAATAGGTCATGATAAAATTCTTAAAACCCATTCAAGAAAAGTAAACAAATCATATTATAACCGATCCACTGGTTTAAGGCTCATTATAAATGAAGCCCAATGGCCGAAACACTATAAATAACCTAATGTTAGCACCGTACCATGAATTACATACAAATGAATAAGTGATGATGCTTATGTTCCACTTTACTCTATGTTTCAAAAACCCAAATATTCAAACTCTAACAAAACTAATAAAAATGTCAGACTACATACCATTCGGAATTCAAGCAGAAATTATTAAAAGGCTCCCAGTAAAATTAGTTGTTCAATGCAGGTCAGTTTCAAAGCTATGAAAGTCTTTGATCGATAGCTCTAAATTTGTAAGTACTTATCACACTTTTCAGACCCAAATACAACAACATCTGTTTGTTAAATATGATATAGCTGATAAAGTAAAATATGTTTCGATTGTGGACGATGATACTTTCCTTAACTAAAAATACTTCGTAACCGTCCTACATCCGCCTAGTTGGACCACCATCAACAATTAATTCCGTTAATGGATTGTTATGTCTTTACTGTGAACACCACTTTGTAAGGGGAATGAAGATTGTTGTCCTTTGGAATCCTAGTGTTAGAAAATTGGTAGTTATTATTATATCCAATTCATTGCTTCCATCGACGGGACTTACCTATATTGGTTTTGGGGTTTGTCCCAACACTAGTAACCTTAAGCTTGTTAGAATCAATACTATTGGTTATCCGACTGTACTGAACTGGGAGGTAGAGGTTCTTACATTAAGGACACGTGTTTGGAAAAGTATGTCTAACATTTCCCTAGCTTTTAGAACTTGTTTTTTTGGCATTTGGTCATGTTTTTGTCAATGGGTTTATTTATTGGCATGCTTATGATAATATCAAATTGGCTCCTGAAATTAGGTCAAATTTGATCATTTCATTTGAAGAGTGATGATTTTGGTGAAGTGTATCTTCCAAGTAGGTTAGTACACATGAATGGAAGATCTCGAAGGTCTATGAGTTGCTTGGTTTGTTTGAGTATTATAATGATGGCGAGACAAGGTTCTGTGATGTATGGATAATGAAGGAGGGTGTTACCAAGTCATTTACTAAGATGTTGAGTATCAAGGCACCAAATACATGAGTGCGTTATACTCTCGCCGTCTCAGAATAATTGTCCCCCGACAAAAAACACACAATTTAAGAAAAGTGCATTTATTACTGCTTTCTGTTTTGTGGAAAACTAGAAGGGGGGAAGGGTTGAATAGTTTTCCTGTTTTAAGTTTTACTTTTTAAACATTTGTTATGATATTTGTAATGTTTGCACAATATTGATGTTTGGTTAGTAAATAAATGTAATGCAAGAAAGTAAAGAGTTGGAGAGATTCAACCAAAACACGATTGTTTATAGTGGTTCGGCTATAAGGACACCTTTCTTGCCCTACTTTACTCCCCGAGTCACCTACTCAAGAGTTCGTAAACACTAGTCACCAATCTCCTTTAACCGGCAGAGAAGCCTCACAATGTTGCTTACACCTTTTAACGGTATAAAGCTAGATACCGGATTCTTCACAAGGTAGAATCACACCAACACTTAAACACTTGATTTACAATGAGAATGAGAAAAACTACAACTACTATATGATGTACAAGAATTAGTAGTATGGTCTTGATAATGTAATGGAGATGCGAAACAAGGTACTTAGAGCTTGATCGTCTCAAAGGGGTGTTTGGCAATTTCTTCCTTGAAGATAATTATCTACAAATGCTAGAGAAAAGTAAACAAGAACTAAAGAGAAGATGATGATCAATAGATTAGATAAAGAAATACTGGAAAAATAGGTGAGTAAAGCATGAGAAATGACTTGATATTTATAGATAAAAACCTACACTATAGCCCGGTTCTACCGGTTCTATTACAGAAAGGAACCGGCTAGTGCTCTTCAATGAAACCGGCCAACAGTAACCAAATCTGAATTTTGATATGCAAAATCTTAAGGGATCATATGTAATCTTGTAAGATTAACCTAAGATATGTTGTATTTGATGATGTCATGAATGATACAAGTAGTATTTAGACTATTTACTTATAATCTAAGCATTTCTAAAAATGGAAATTTTAGAGTTGGTATAACATGTGTGTAATTTAGGTAGTTTAATTCAACGCGGTTTTATTAGTTGTTATCAACAAAACATAGTAAGATCGTAAGATAGAAATAACATTTTTACCGGTTTATTTGTATTAACAATCTCCCTCTTTTTGTTAATGACAAAATATAAAACTTAGTGGAAGTATACTAGCCAAATGAAAGTATGATTCATGATTGAGGGTTATGTTAAGTTCCATTTTACTTCCTTCAATTTTACTTCCATTCTCCCCCTTTTTGTCGAAACAAAAAGATTGAAGAGATAATTCTAGTTAGAAGAAGAAGAGAGGTAATAGTTAGATCGAGATGAATCGATGATATACAATGCTTTCCCCTTAATGGAAGTACATGTTCTTGATTGAAGTTAATCTAATGCAAGATTGTCTTGAGTCGGTTAGAACCGAGATGTAGATCTCCCCCTTATTAGAGGTATCCCTTTAAGCTTGAGGAAATCATGAATGTGATGTAATGATACCAAAAAATGTGTCAGTTAAGATGGTATGAGCTCCCCTTTGCTTTAGGAGTACCTACAAACAAATGTTAGAGTCCAAGAACTAAAAAAATGTTTCTGTGGAACCAGTATGGACGGTTATGTCCCTATGATAAAATTGGCTTTGAAAGCCAAAGGGACCGGCTGTCGTACACAGTCAAAAACTTGACACTCTGAAAAAGAATGGTTAGTCAAATTGAAAAGATTATGCAAGAAATAGATAACATAATACATTTTTCTTGAACCATAGCATTACAATTATTCTTCACAGAGAGCATAACACAAATTAAGAGTACAAGCAATCTTAATTAACGTTACATAATTATTCTATTCCTAATGCCTTGGTCTAGTTATTATGAGTAAGAACGTTAAGATGGTCTAGAATGTGATTGAGGATGAAACGCATTTAATTATGAAGGTTGTCGATAATGAATTAGATGTGTTGACAATGTTCCCAAAACATTTCATGGGTGAGCATAGGAAAGGGGTTGTTAGGCCCTAGAGGCGGAAGATGTGGTGGTAATGGTGGGAGAGGAGGCTTTATGGATGGAAGAGGTGGAGGTTGATTTGCTAAGCGTTCCATTGATTCGAATGATGGTCGAGGTAGAGGAGGATTTGTGGTAATAGGAGGTAGGTCTTCTAGGAAGTCAAAGAATGCGTGTGAAGAAGTAGGAGGGGTTAAGAAGATAAGCTCAATGGGGTCCAAGTTTATGGTTAGAGGTGGGGAGTGTTTGAAAGGTTATGTTGGTGCCGGTAGAGGTGAGCTCAACGGAGGTGGAGATGACTTTGGGGTGAGCAAAAGTTTTCTTGGTGAGATTCCCGGAGTTGTGATTAGTGAGAGTGGAGGAGAGATATTTGGAGACGATGGAGGAGCCGTTTGGTGAGGTGATAGTGCAAGGTATGGAGGGGATGACGGACGAGGGTTGTTGAAGCAACAAGGTTGGACGCTCATCTTAGCAGTACGTTTGAATTTGTTGACTAATTTCTTTTCTTTGTTGAGCTTACTCATTGATTATTTTGGATGGTCACTTGAGTGTAATGGAGTTTGGTACAAGTAGTCTATTTATAGTCACATTTTGAAAGAAATAAATGCTTTACTTCTCAATTTAGGAAAGATGTAATCATTAGATATCCTAAGGTCAACCACTAAGAGCTAATGGCTAGTATAGGATGGAATTGGTGGGAAAAGGACGAGTTAGAATTTTGAAATTCGTATTAAAGAAAAACTCTACACAATGTTGCCGGTTCTTCCGGTTCCCTTGCAGAATGGAACCGGCTTTGATTTTCAATGGAACCGGCAACACCAGTTGTTGTAGAAAATAATTTCTAGTGTGTGCCTATATGCGACAATGTGGAGGTGCAATTATCTCGACTCAAAATAAAAAATATATATATGAGATAACCCTAAGTTTTAATGTTGCTACAATTGAATGTACCCAGAAGATACACATTAGTTGTGCATTCCTTTAGCATTCAAGAGGCATGTTATGATGTATGAAAACATTTTTATTTTTGTATTAAGCAATGCAAGAAAATTTTATGTCATAGTTTGTGAGAATGTTTTTAAAAAAATGTTTTCGAGATATTTGTGAAATAAGATTTTTATGATGTAAGTACATATAGTAGATATATACTAACGGTAGAATGCTTAAAAATTCTTAAAAGTTTTGAATGCAAGAAATAGAAGCCTAGACTCAGAGAGAAAGAGCGGAGATACATACCTTTGCGTATTTTAGGCGTTGGGTTCCATGAGACCGAGACCTAGTCTAAAAAGGTTATAAGGTTCTCGTTTAAGGGATTTAGTTAGAATATCAGCTATGTTGTCCTCGGAGGATACCTTCTCAATTGAGATGTTCCCCTTTTGGACATTGTCATAAAGGAAGTGATGACATATTTCAATATGTTTGGTATGAGAATGAAGAACGGGGTTTTTACTTTGGTCGATAGCACCTTTATTGTCATAAAGGACGGGTATATCATCTAGGACTATGTCGTAGTCGACTAGGGATTGTTTCATCCATAAAGCTTGTTGACAAGCTTTCTCGGCGGAAACACATTCAACTTCGGTGGTGGAAATGGCTAGGGCGGTTTGCTTCTTGGAGAACCATGATGTGAGGCAACATCCCATGAATGTGCACAAGTTGCTTGTGCTTTTGCGATTGACATAGTCTCCCGCATGATCAAAATCGGCATAAACAATGGTTTCTACCCACGTTCCTTTGGGATATCATAATCCTAAATGAGTTGTTCCCTTAATATATCTAATGATCCTTTTATTGCTTCTAGATGAGGGGTTTTGGGAACTTCTTAAAGACAGGCGCATAGACAAACACTAAACATGATGTTCAGCCGACTAGCCGTTAGGTAGAGAAGACTACCAATCATGCCACGATACTTTGTGTCGTCAACGGATTCCCCGTCTTCGTCCCTGGTGAGTTTGGTTTCAGATGACATAGGAGTTTTGATTGGTTTAGAGTCTTCTAGACTAAATTTCTTGAGCATTTCCTTGATGTATTTGGATTGGTTGAAAAAGATGCCATCTTCTAGTTGTTTGATTTGTAACCTAAGGAAGAGGTTCAATTCACCCATCATGCTCATTTCAAACTCGTCATGCATGATTTTAAAAAATCATCACAAAGGTCTTGACAAGTTGATTTGAAGATGATGTCGTTCACGTAGATTTGGACAATGATGATATGTGAATCCTTTTTCTTGGTAAATAGAGTGTTATCTACCAAGCCTATGGTGTACATATGGTCAAGGAGAAAGGCCTTGAGTCTATCGTACCAAGCTTTGGGTGCTTGTTTAAGACCATAAAGAGCCTTTTTAAGTTTAAAGACATGGTTGGGTTTTTCAAAGTCGACAAAGTCGGGAGGTTAAGCAACATAGACCTCTTCATTTATAAAACTGCTTAGGAACACACTTTTAACGTCCATTTGAAAAAGTTTGAAGTCATTCGCACAAGCATAAGCAAGGAGGATTCTTATTGATTCTAATCTTGCTACGGGAGCATAGGTTTCATCGAAATCTATTCCTTCTTGTTGGTTGTATCCTTATGCAACAACTCTAGCTTTATTTCTAGATACGACACCATTTTCATCTAATTTATTTTCAAATACCCATTTAGTACCTATTATGGTTTGGTTATCGGGTGGAGGAACAAGACTCCATACATCATTTGTTTTGAATTGGTTTAATTCTTCTTGCATAGCCATAGTCTAACTTTCATCTTGTATGGCTTCTTTGACATTTTCTGGTTCTATGGATGACACGAAACAAAATAAGTTACTTTGGCTTTGGACTTGAGATCTTAAGGTTCTTTCATTAAGCTTACCTATGACCAAATCTATGGGATGGTCTTTGGTTTCCTTGATGTTAACAAGTTTTTTGTTTAATGGTTCATTTTCCTTGACTTCTATGTCTTTTATTTGGTTTTCTATGATTTGACTCTCTATTATATCATCATCTACTAAAGGTGTTGACTTTGGAGGTAGACTTTCGTCGAATCTTACATTTAGAGATTCTTTGACCCTCATGGTTTCTTTATTTAGAATTACATATGCTTTACTATTAGGTGAGTAACCAAGAAATATGCCTTCGATAGATTTTGGGTCAAATTTGGTGAGATAGTCCTTAGTATTAAGAATGAAACACTTACTGTAACACCCAAAAACCAATTTATAAGTATTTAATCACAATAATGCCATAGAATGAGTTTAACTACAACTTTTGTAAGTTTGAAGATGTTATATGATTGGCTAGTCAAACCCGACAGTCAACTATAAGTATAAATAATATGTAAATAGGTTTAGAAAGTTAATGTGTTACATTTATAAAAGATTAAGACTTAAGGGACTAAAGTTGTTAAGTGGTAAATGAGTTATATAAGAATTGTGGCCAAATAAGAAAGAAAGAGACTTAAGGGACCTAAATGGCCAAAATGCCAAAGTAATACCTAATAAATGTCTGGATAATTCCCAGACTTCTCATTTATTCCAGAAGGGTGTTGGTGTTTTGTCTGTGTCGACATGAATAAGAAAGGAAGGAAGCCAATGTGATCCCAAAAGATCAATTGTGCATGAATTGAGGTTCCTATTAATGAGATAAGCCCTAGTAATGATCCAACATCAAGTAAGTAATCTTAATTTAGTTAATTAAAGAATTAAGGGTTATGGTTCATATACCCAAATTGGGGTTTTTAGGTAATTATTATTCTAAATCAAGAATTAAGGTAATAATGAACAATGGGTTAAGTTGTATAATATGAAATTTGTAAAATTAGGGTTTTCTACCATATGATCAATATATGATCATATAATGATAATAAATGATGAAGGGAATGATTAATAGGTTATATAAACCCATATTATGATGTCTTTTTAATATGTATAATTGTGATTAGGAAGGATAGCACAAAATGATGATAATGATTTTCTTGATATCATTGGCTTGGATTTAAGGTAAGTAAACGACTATACAAGAAGTTATATTGAAATTATCATGTTTTGTGTTATGTGTTATGTGATAAGGTTATAAGAGAATTAAGGCTAGTGTGCTTGGTTAGGAGGATGAGACTAGATTAATAACTAGCTATTTAAGTTTAGCATACTTGATATGCCTTTGATGTTATGTGTTTTTGGAAAGGATATGATTGGCAATGTGGTGAACTAGCAAGGTATGTAAGTTAATATGCTTGTGAATAAATGATGGGTTAAGTACTAATGTGATAATGAGATATGATGACTTGTTATGTCTTTACTTACTAAGCGAAAGCTTATGTGTTTAAGTTGCAATATTTTGTAGGTTCAAGCAATGAAGGCAAGGCCTTGTTGAAGGCTTAGGATTGGGCACAAGTTGGAAAATATTGATTTTGCGGTTAAGCGTAAGTAGGACACCGAGCTCGATCAATGTTGAACCTCTCAAAGTGTTCTAATGGTTTGTAATGTTAAGGTCAAGTGTCAAGTTCTTTGGTTGGAGTCTTATATGTAATTTTATGTAAATGGGTCAAGAAAAAGATGTAAATGGGTCAAAATGAAGCGTTTGGTAAACCCCGTAAAGTAGATGTTTTTTGGGTTAATTAGACAAAGTATGTTATGGAAAATGATGTTTTATGTATATTAATGGTTTATGGAAAGTCTTGTGAAGTTTCAGATTAATGTAGTCAAGTTTTGGGCAAAAAGGGGTATTCTGCATACTTAAAATGGTCTTCTGTTTCGCCGTAATCTTTTTGTTATTCCATAACAAAAAGGGTGAAATGAGGTTACGGTGTAACCATAGTGGTTACGGCGTAACCTCATGTTAGATAAGGTTTTTGTCAATTTTGTTTTTGCCGTAAAAACCAAACCATAAAGAGTTAGAATAAGCTCTTTATATTGTTGGAAAGCTTATAGAGTTTACTTTATGATAATGAAACTATAAAGGGTCTAAATGAAATGTATTTTAAAAATTATATTAAGGAATGACACAAGGTCATTCTTGGTTATGCGTTTCAACAAAAGTTTTTGATTTTTGGTCAAATTTCGAGTCTGGAAAAGGGCGTTTCAACTTGGTATCAGAGCTTTGGTCTAAGAGAAGTAGGTTTCCACTATAGGATGCCTAAACTTAGACCACTTATAGATGCGTTGACCGTAAGTGTAAGTATTAAAGAATGCGAATGTCTTAGTTATAAGGTAGATTAGGTGCTTGCAGCAAATAGATAGATAATGTATGGACATAGAATGATTATGAAATATGATATATGTTATTTTCCATAGACTTAAGGGATTATGAATGCGGCTAAGAATGTGAAACACTTATTGAAAAAGTGTTAAGTTTAGAAATATATGTTTATGTAATGTAAAGTAAGGTCTATGGTAGATTATTTAAATATATAAGTAACGTAAGATATATATGATGGTATGAGTTAAGAAGTGCCTGTGCTAAGATAAATGCATAGGATTGCATTTTAATAAGTAATAGTGAAAGTATGAAAGTATGAGCTTGGTAATGTGAAGATGTTTGAATTATGAAAAAGTAGCTTAATGAAGAAGTATTGTATTGAGTGTAAGTGCTTATATGAATTACTAATTGTAACACCCGCCCCGAGGGGCATCAGATTGTGTAGCAGAAATTAGCAAACTAAATAGCATCCGTCACCACGATAATAGAAAATGACTCAAATAAGACGTTTACCAAACATGTGTTCCAAAATTATTTAGAGTTAAAATGCGTTTAGGTCCTACAGAATCGTAACCACCGTCTATTACAAACCATAAAAAACATATTATTTTCAAATAA
>BQNB010137348.1:3469-17866 GCA_026074375.1 Tanacetum coccineum
AAGATGATTTGTTTTCTAAAATCCTAAAAGTGAGAAAATTAAAGGACAATTAAACCTAACTTTAATAACGGGAAATTAAACTTTAACTAAAAACGCAAAACGGGAGCCCTAACGGTGATTAAAAACCCTAAATTTCCAAAATTAAACCTAAAATGAATTTTTCACTTTTAATAGACTCTAATTGACTAAAAAGTATGTTTAAAGAAAACTAGAACAAAAACGGAGTTGAATTGAGCTTAAAAACACGAAAAACATGAACGGAAACGAATCTCGTTCTTTAAAAATTTAAATTTTGCAATTTTAACCCTACGGAAGCAAAACTAATTTTCCTAGAAACTATATGATAAAAGAAAATTTTTTAAAAAAGAATTATATTTTTTTGATTATTTTTCTATTTTTATGAATTTTTAAAGTTTTTAATAAAAATAAATGTTTAAAAATACTAAACTAATTATAAAAATTCTAAAAAAATTATAGAAAGTAGCTTGAACTAAGAGTAATCTAGGAAAAATAAGCTCGGAAGCACAGCTTATCGAGTAAGGTGCGAAATAAGCTAAATCAGCTTATTATACTAAAATACCTAAAATGTATATAAAAGATTAATAATGAAAGACCCTAACAGATGAGCTATTGTAGCATGATGGTTAAGGGTGTGTTGTGTGGGACGTTTGGTTAAGAGGGTTGAGGTCCCAGGTTTGAGCCATAGCTTACTTGGGACTTCCCCATTCCCAAATATTTTTAAATGTCATTTTTTTACAACTTTTTTAAGGACAAAAAAATAAGCACTTTTTGAAAAGACACAATTTTTCTAAACCACAAATAAGCGCGAAATAAGCTAGAAAAATGACAGAATAAGCAAATCCTACTAAATCTATAAAATGCAAACTGTTTGGGCTTTTTAAGAACAAATAAGCTAAGAGAAAACTTAAATAAGCTAAAACATATTAAAAGCTATATCTAATAAGCACATAAGAACTAAAATAAGCACAATTGATAAGCTAGAATGACAGAAGAGCTAAAAAGCTTAAAAACACTTAAAATTTTATAATAGAAAGCAAATAAGCTCAAAAAAATGACAAAACCAAATAAGCTAAAATGGACTTATACTAACCTAATAAGCTAAACTAAACCTAAATAAGCCATAACAATAAGCAGATAAGCTAAAATAAAGGAATAAACACTTATGGTGTAAACGGTCAACCAAACAGCCCCTTAAGGCACCTTTGAGCATATTTTTAAATAAGCTAAAGGATCCTTATGGACTTTTGGCTTATTACCCTAAAAAGTACACCTAAAATACTACTTAAAACAACTTTTTAAAACCATTTTGAAATTCAGGAGCTTAATGAAAAGGCTTGTTGAAAACAGCTTATACACTAAGAACACTTAGCTTTATTTTTGGTTTTGAAAATGAACAATGCAGATTTTTAAGGCTAAAAACAGATATCAAAATAAGCTAATTATTTAAAAACAAGTTTAAACTAATGTAGAGTGACCTATAAACTACTTGTAAACCTAATTTGAAAAGCTAAAAATTACTTTTACCTACTGAAAATTAAGATTGAAAAAGTCTTTTAGTTTGTTTTTCCTACTGATGCAGTGTGCATATAAATGGACCAAACCTTAAAACTATGAATGCAGACCTAATGAACTGACTTCTACACTTTAAAAATACTATGCTAAGAGCAAATATAGCAATAATAATAACTAGAAACTAATTAAGCTAAAAATGCTACTAAGATTGACTAAATGCTTCACAGATTCAAAGATTTACTAGAAAATCTTATGAAAACTTGATCAAACCTAACAAACTACCTAGGATCCAAACTAACAAACCTACAAATGATCTACAAATTCAGTTTTAAAAACAAAAGAGTCACAAGCAGTACTAACTCTCAGTTAGTACTGCTGTGCCAAACACCCCTTTAAACTCTTTCAAATTCATTTAAGCTTATGAAATTTAAATCTAATGAATAAAACTTGATTACCAGATAACAAACAACTATTAACAGACCTTATGAGCTTATACCAACAATCAAATAAGCCAGAATCATTAAGCTACTAGTTATGCTAATATTTTTGGATTTTTATTGATTTATGAGACAATATGAAGAAAACTATGATCTAGACTATTGAAGCTAAAAACAGATAATCAAACTTAACTAATAAGACATAATAAGCAATTATAAGCACAAATAAGCAAGTAAATAAGCAGATTAAGCAGATTTAAACTATGAAATTAAGGACAGAAAAGATAAATGAGAACTTACAAATGCCTTAGCTAAACAAAGGCTTAATTTGCTCAAAGAGCTGTCAACAAGCTCTAGCTTATCACAAGGATAAGCTAGTAAAGTCCAATAAGCTCTTCCAGAGTAAGCTTATCATCCAAGCAACCAAAATCCTTATTAAGCATAGGTATTAAGCTGATTTTGATTGTTTAAGTAGATTAATGATTAACTTGAGCTCAATCTAAGCTTAGAGACTTAGAGAGCTGAGATGAGCTTATTAGAGCTTATGTAACAGTATGAGAGCTTATAGAAAAGTGGATAAGAACTTTTAGAAATTTAAGAGTAAAACAAGCAAAAACAGATTTAATAAGGTAAACTACTATTTCATTGATTTAAAACAGATTACAAAACTTGAAATTGAAAATACAAGAGCTTAATAAGAAATTACATTTAAATGAAAAGTTACATAAGCTAATTAAAAACTAAAAAAATGCAGAAAAAGAAGATAGCTTGTGTGTGAGTGAGGTCTCTTTTTATAGCCTTGAAATGAAGCTTCTAGGTCTTCTTAGTCCGCTCCTCTAAACTTTGATCTTGACCCTTGAATCTATGTAATCATTGGATCCCAATTCTCATTCGTTGGATTGATAAGTGAGCACACGGATTGCCAACGTGGCATTCCGTGTGTCAGAGTACTTGTGCTTCTTTTGCACTAAATTTAGTGCAAAATCTTGTCATTGGTGTGTTTCTTTGGATACACGCGTGGCATTCCTTGAGGGATTCAACCAATGGGAGGCTTTGAATGATGTTTTCCTTAGCTGAGATGGTACATAGAACTTGAATCTCCTATCCCTGTTGTCAATTTCAATTACCCCTTTGTTTTTCTTTGATTCGAGCTATGGTTTATTTGGGAAGATGAATGGAAGTAAAAATGACTTCCAGCGCCTTTTTTCTTTAGTTTTATAATCTTTGGTGCCTGTAGTTGTGACGCCGGAGGTGATTGTGAGGGGGGTAGCGGCGAGGATGGGGGGCGCCGGGGGGGATAGTAAAGAGTGGGAATTGGCGGTGATGAGGTTTGGCCTTGGTTATTGAGATAACGACCGCTATCTCTTATAATATAAAGAGATAACGGTGTTAGGGCTTTAAAGGTTATTTTCGAATTAAGGGTTAACTATAAGGGACTGTTTTGGGTATATGGGGTTTTGACGTCACATGTTTGATCAGGGTTGACCAAGAGTTGACTATGTTGACAATTGATAGCAATCTTTCGGATCTTTTGCACTCTTTTCGTTCCCGTGTCCGTGTTTGTCCGGCTTTGACCATTTTCTTGTGATTTTTGCATTATCCGTACCTACACATTCACAAACAACAAAATACACAAATACAAGTATATTTTTGCACATTTTAATCATTTAAGGGCCATTTTGGATATAATAAGGATATGTGATTTCTCACATATCAAAATTCCCCAAACTAAGCGATTGCGTGTCCTCACGCAATATTATATGCTCTAAAACCAAATACCTCAAAAACTTCCCCTAACTAAATCTTTGAAAAGTAGCAAGGACTTTTGTGGGGAGAGTTTTAAGAAATCACAAGTTTTAAAACACCCCATTTTCCCATTTTCAAAACTTTTTCCATTTTTTTATATATATAGTAATTAGCTAGAATATTCTGAATTTCGTTATTTCCATAACTGTTAGGGATCATAGAACAAGATGCGTTTCGATCCGAGAATGCCCCAAAAAGGATAAATTCATCGTTCTTGACTTTTCACTTGTCCAAACCAAGCTTAAAAAGAAATCACAGTTAAATATCAGTAAAGATGCTAATATTACTTATATTTGTAATTTGTGAACTTTTCACTCTCGGCAATTATTATATCTTAGGTGAATGTGCTATTTTGAATTTCAACCGTGGATCAACGTTTTGCAAAATTCTATGTTTCACGTTCCACCCGAGATAATAATTTTACGGCGAGATCATCCCGATGTAACGACTTCGGGTCTTGGCAAATCCCAACCTGCGGCTAAAGTGACCATGGTTTGACCACCCCACAGAGACTAGTATCAGGACTCACGGACCTTAGGTGTCCAAAAACTCTCGAGGGTTTTCCCAATATAACCATACTTTACCAATAAGAATAGAAAGTTCAAAGCATATTTAAATTTAACAAAAAGAAATCTATTTATTAATTCAAACTTAATATTAAATATTTATGTAATTATAACCCTCGACCTTTTAGAAGGCTGCAACATCGGTTGTGAGCCGGCAAGATGCAGCAAACTTTTTTCAGTCTCGGATTTTTATTCTTACTATGGGCTTTCTTTAGAAGACTACCACATCGGTTGTAAGCCGGCAAGAGGTAGTAAACTTTTATTAGACCACAGCTTTTATTTAATTATATTTTTATCATTTAATCATCATCATTTTTTATTTATTTTTTATAGAAGACTTCTTTTTTGAAAAATTCAAGTATAAGTTTAAACTAAGACTAAGATTTTTGCTATATTCTACATAAAAATTGTTGATTTAAGTTTAATCTCCAAAAACAGCACGTATTATTAATCCGGTTAAGAGCTTATGGGAGAAAAAGCCACAAATTACATACATGAGCTCTTAAGATTTCCAAATAATCCTTGCTTAGCATCCTACTGATACTTAACTCTATCATTTTTCGCTCTTCGCGAATTTCCACGAATGCTTAGCCTAAAAGT
Source organism: Tanacetum coccineum (assembly GCA_026074375.1). NCBI lineage: Eukaryota > Viridiplantae > Streptophyta > Magnoliopsida > Asterales > Asteraceae > Tanacetum > Tanacetum coccineum. The sequence goes on from BQNB010137348.1 coordinate 8,412, forward strand.
TAAGGAACAAGCTAGAGCTCAACACGCTCGATCGGGTCAAAATTTACTCTTATTCTACCCAGCGGGAAAGTCAAAATTGTGACAAAATTTTAAATTTTTGTGGAAAAACGGGGTACGTGAGAACAACGGCTGCAGGCATAATCAAATCGATAGATCCCCACCCCATACTAGAGTTAAACATTGTCCTCAATATTTTAAGAAGGGTCTCTACGCAAATCCTAAGCCGTTTATTAAGTATGCTTAAAGATAAACGTTAGTCGATAAGGTTAGGATATCGGATTTCCCCAAACTAATGGCAAGCAAAGGCTAGGAAGCTCGAGTGGACCGGGACAAAACACCAAACACGAGAGTCTTCAGAAAATTTTGGGTAAATCCTACAAAAAATCACAAGCACAAACAACAAGAAACGAAAGAGTACAAGCCTCCTCACATCACAATAGAAATAAGAAAGAAAATAATAGAAGGATAAGCATGGGGTGCCTCCCACGAAGCGCTTGTTTTAGGTCACTTAGCTTGACCCGATCCCCCCATACTTGAGCTTGTCAAGGGGGATAGAAATGGAGATGACGAACACCCAAAGTAGGAGTGTTGTCTCCATGAATCAACATCGGGCTTTTCGGATGAAATAGCTTGGAAGCTTTAAGGCCCCGATGTGATGAAGAAGAAGGAGATTTCTCTTTTGAAACAAGCACACTTTGATTGAAAACTTTGTCTTCATTTTCGGATGAAAATGGAAGTAAAGTATTAATCACGGGGGAATGAGTAGCAAGAAATCTCGTGGATTCGACTTTAATGCATATCCCCGGATCGTAAATCTTGTTTCTATCTCCGGAAGGAGAAGAATTATCAAGATCGGATCCGAGATCATTATGAGAGGGAATGAAGTCGAAATCCAATTGAAGGGCGGGATGGGTGGGCAAAATATTAGGCACATCAACGGGGATGTCTTCCACCACATCAATGGTTGAATCTCCCGAATCGGGATAATCAACATGAAATGATTCGAACTCGGGAAGGGAAGTAGAATTATCGTCATCTTCCGAGTCGAAATCATCACTCTCAATACCTGGTGGTATTGAGTCATCCGGACCGGAAAATATATCGATCTCTTCCCTAATAGTGTTAACGGAGATGGGAAGAGACTCGATGATCGTATTAGAATTGGCTTGAAAAGCTTCCGGTGGTCGGGGATAAGAGTTATCTTAAAGTAAACTCTCTAAAAACAAAATGTCACCCTCCGGATCAAGGTTGATATTATCAATTCCCGGTGGAATTGATTGGAGATGAGTGAGTTCACCGGCGAACTCATTGAAAAGAAAATCAATCTTGGGAGGGGAAACCATCAAAGTATCATGATTGACTAATGATTCAAGAAGATAAGACTCGGCGTCAAAACGATCATTTTTCGGAGTAGAATCGGGGTCTTCATTATGAATCGGATTAAACTCACTAGAAATGATTTCTTCGTCAAGATCAAAAAGAGGGTTCGAATAAGTTATAAAACTCATTTCGTGAATTTCCTCCTCATGACTCGACTCGTCATCACTAGAGGTAGAATCGTCGAAGAGAGGATTGGAATACGTCGAAAAATTTGTCGTTTGAGAATCATCACAATCGGGCATATCACACTCACATTCATCCTCAGACTCACTTGGGGTAGGGACAAGGTTCTCAACACTAGACTTTATGAATTCGTCCGATTCCGTTTCCAAAATTGTGCTAAGATGCTTATCCTCTATTATGAGGGAGTTCGTTTTTGGTGAATTAGGTGTGATTGCAACACACGGAGGAAGTCTAGAAATAATAGTGTCTTTCAAGGGAATAGATCTTTCCTCGTCATCATCATCATTGTAACAAACGGGAATCTTCCAATATCGAGCTTTAGCCCCTTGCTCTTCTTTAATTCACTTTTCTTCTTCCTTCTTTTGTATATATTGACCAACCATATCACGTATGGATGTCAATTGCACCATAAACTTATTTTGAGAATTGAAAAGCTCATTTTGAGAGTTGAGAAGGTCATTTTGATCATTGAAGATAAGATGATTGACGGTATATTACGGGGTTTGAAATTGGTCAAAACCAAAAGAATTAGGATCATAGCAAGAATTTTGCTTGTGATAATAATCTTCATTCATTGGTTGACATTGGTAAGTTTCATGAGGACCCCCGCAATTTTCACAACAAGGAAATTGTTGTGGGTGAAAATTATCAAATTGGTCATAACCGGAATAATTAGAATCATAACACGGATTAGGTTCATAATAATTCAACGGTTGACATTGAAAAGCCTCATGCGGGCCCCCATAACGGGTACAACAAATATATTGTTGTTAAAAACTTTGAAAATTTTGTGGGAAATTAAAGTCTTGATTGTAACACGGTTCCGGTTTATAGGTAAACGGAACTCGAGGTGGACAATCGTGACCATAATAAGCATTGTTCCCACAAAACTCATAAGTATACGTCGGGGGTTGTGGAGGTGGGTTAGGAGAATCATCCACAAAATTATGATTGGAATCATAAGTGAATGAATCTTCATCCCTAGAATTGCATGTCGGATGAACACTTGGCAAAGTCTGTGGGAGCTCTTTAATGGTTTGATTTTGGCATGGTTCCGGATTAGAGATAACCGGAACTTTGGTGGACAATTATAGCCATAATGAGCACAGTTTCTCCCCACAAGACTTTGCAAGTACATCGTTACAAAAGATTCCATCTAACGAAATCCCCCTTGTGTTGTGTGTGGTTAGTATTTTTTTTTTGTTTAGGTGTTTTTGCCTATTGGGGGGGGGGGGGGGGGGGGGGGGGGGTATATATATTATAGTGTCACTCTAACAAACAATTGTGGTTAATTTGTGGAGGACTTTGCGAGGAATTTTCACCGGGGTCCTGTTTGACAACGAATGGCTCTTGAGGAGCATTAACAACGTTGGTATTGTCATCGGATGACTCGGAAGTGTTTAGAAGGTCTTGGTAAATTCCATTTTCATGACAAATTGTAAACCAAACTTCCTTTAATTTCTTTCGCCATAGAGCACATCCTTGACAATACGGACCATCAACCGGGCTTCCACACTTCACACAATCCTGAGGGGGTTGTTGAGACGAGTCGGGTGTTTTATTAGGATCACGAACGAACTTGTCTATGAGACCCCCTTTAGAACAACCACATGATTTATTGTACAAAGCTCCACAAGACGAACATTCCATAATCGTGAAGAGGGGATTCAATCGATAATCGAGTGACGCCATAAGAATTAAACAATATAGAGGGTTAAGAAAAGAATTAAGTAGATAAGAAGAAAAAGAAGATTATCTTTGGTTTTTTAGGTTTCTTAAACAATTCATTTTATTAAAGGATAAAACGAGATAAGACAACTTAAACCAATAATCAACTTGCTTCTCGGTAACTCTCTCAAAGAAAAACGCACAAAAGAGTTTGTTTAACTTTAAAAGGTGAGCCGTTCGTCGCAAGAGACACAAAAGGTAAGTTTTTGATCTTTGGTTCGGGAACTTATTGATGGATAATACTTCAATTGAAAGTATTATTTGTTGGTGTTCTAATACCAACTTGGTGAAAAAAAATTTATTATTTTTTTTTCTTTTATGGAAAATATTTTTATGTTTTTGTTTTTGTTTTTATTTTGGTTTAGATTTTTGGTTTTATATTTTGAGTATACTAATAAAAGAAAATGAAAAACATTTTTGTATTTTTATATAAAAATAAACAAAATAACTTTTCTTGGAAGGATCTTCAAACACAAATCTTCAAACGGCTTCATCAATCGTAGACAATCCTCCCCGGCAGCGGCGCCAAAAACTTGATCACTTCTTACTACACTCTTTAATATATAGTAAATATATATAAAATATACTTATAAATATATAAAAAGAAAGGTAGGAATCAAAAGAACTCGGTTATAATAATCCGGAAGTATGATTCCCGGGTCGTTATCCCCGATGAGGAAAGCAATTGAAAGTCGAGAGTCGTTTTAAGAATCGATGCTTGAATGGGATAATATTGATATAGGTTATCTAAAACTACGAGAAAATTAAGGCAAAAACTTAAAAATTACTTAAGGGAAAACAAATTTTAACTAAAAACGTAAAACGGAAACCCTAAACTGTGACTAAAAATCTTAAATTTCAAAAAATAAACCTAAAATGAATTTTTCACTTTTAATCGACTATAATTGACTAAAAAGTAAGTTTAAAGAAAACTAGAACAAAAACGGAGTCGAATTGAGCTTAAAAACATGAAAAAAATTAACGGGAACGAATCCCGTTCTTTAAAAAATAAAATTTTGCAAATTAAACCCTATGGAAGCAAAACTATTTTTTCTAGGAACTATATGATAAAAGAAAATTTTATAAAAAAGAATTATATTTTTTTGACTTTTTTATAATTTTTTATGAATTAAAAACGATTTTAAAGAAAATTAAATATAAAAAATATTAAACGTTTTATGAAAATTCTAAAAAAATTACGAAAAATAGCTTGAACAACGAGGAATCTAAGAAAAATAAGTTGGGAAACACAGCTTATCAAATAAGCTGTGAAATAAGCTAAAATGGCTTATTGTACTTAAGGAGCTAAAATGTATATAAATAATAGATATTGCAAAGTCCTAACGGATGAGCTATTGTAGCGTGATGGTTGTGTGTGTGGGTGTTAAAACACTTGGTGAGGGTGGTAGAGGTCCTGGGTTCGAGCCTTGCTCACCCGGGGCTTCCCACTTTCCCAAATGTTTTTATTTTCGCCATTTTTTATAACTTTTTAGAAAACGTGAAAATAAGCACTTTTTACAAAGATACTTTTTTAATAAACCACAAATAAGCACGAAATAAGCTAGGAAAAATGACAGAAAAAGCAAATCCTACTAAACCTATAAAATGCAAACTGTTTGGGCTTTTTAAGAACAAATAAGCTAAGGGAAAAGTTAAATAAGCTAAAACAGATTAAAAGCTATATCTAATAAGCACATAAGAACTAAAATAAGCACAATTGATAAGCTAGAATGACAGAAAAGCTAAAAAGCTTAAAAACACTTAAAATTTTACACTAGAAAGTAAATAAGCTCAAATAAGCAAATGACAAAACCAAATAAGCTAAAATGGACTTATACTAACCTAATAAGCTAAACTAAACCTAAATAAGCCATAACAATAAGCAGATAAGCTAAAATAAAGGAATAAGCACTTATGGTGTAAACTGTTAACCAAACAGCCCCTTAAGGCACCTTTGAGCTTATTTTTAAATAAGCTAAATGATCCTTATGGACTTTTGGCTTATTACCCTAAAAAGTGCACCTAAAATACTACTTAAAACAACTTTTTAAAACTATTTTAAAATTCAGGAGCTTAATGAAAAGGCTTGTTGAAAACAGCTTATACTAAAAACACTTAGTTTTATCTGAGTTTGGTTTCTAAATTTAAAAAGACAAAAAGCTATTTTAAAAACTAAAAATAGATAATCAAATGAGTTTAACTTCAAAAATCAAATTGAAACCAATTAACTATTTATCTAGATCTAATTGTGTGCTATTATCTAAATCTAATTCTACAAAATTTTTTATAACCTTCTGAAAATTGATGATGAAAAAGGCTACTTGACACTTAATATTACTGATGCAGTTGACACAATTTGAACCAAAATTAAAAACCTTAAATGCATACCTAATGTAAACGACTTCTACACTTATTAAAAACACAACTAAGAGCAAATAAGGACACTACAATTACCAGGTGTGATTAGAGCTTATAAACCAAACTAGACTTTAACATATTTGAACATATATTAAACTAACTTAGAGAACCCTCAATAACTCTAAACTAAATAATAAATCTAGCATAAACAGATTTAAATGAAAGATTAAAACTAAAATCCGAAGACCAAATGGCCACTAGCAGTACTAACTTATGGTTAGTACTGCTATGCCAAACACCCCCTTATTTTTATCAAAATTCATTTGAGCTTATGAAATAGAGATCTAGTGAACAAGTATCAAATACCAGATGTTGATGAGCTTATTAACAATCTAATAAGCATATTTTAGAAACTGACTAAGCAGAATTAACATTTAATAAGCTAATGCTATTTTTTTAGATTTTTAATAATTGAAGAAGTAAAATTATGAAAACTATGATCTAGACTATTGAATCTAAAAACAGATAATCAAACTTAACTAAGAAGACATAATAAGCAATTATAAGTACAAATAAGCAACTAAATAAGTAGATTAAATATATTTAAACTATGAAATTAAGGACAGAAAAGATAAATGAGAACTTACAAATGCCTTAGCTAAACAAAGGCTTTATTTGCTCAAAGAGCTGTCAACAAGCTCTAGCTTATCACAAGGATAAGCTAGTAAAGTCCAATAAGCTCTTCCAGAGTAAGCTTATCATCCAAGCAACCAAAATCCTTATTAAGCATAGGTATTAAGCTATTTTTGATTGTTTAAGTAGGTTAATGATTAACTTGAGCTCAATCTAAGCTTAGAGACTTAGAGAGCTGAGATGAGCTTATTAGAGCTTATGTAATAGTATGAGAGCTTATAGAAAAGTTGATGAGAACTTTTAGAAATTTAAGAGTAAAATAAGCAAAAACAGATTTAATAAGGTAAACTACTATTTCGTTGATTTAAAATAGATTACAAAACTTGAAATTGAAAATACAAGAGCTTAATAAGAAATTACATTTAAATGAAAAGTTACATAAGCTAATTAAAAAGTAAAAAAAATGCAGAAAAGAAGATAGTTTGTGTGTGAGGAGTTAGCTTGTATTTATAGTAGTCATGAGAAGCTTCTAGCCCTTGAGTCTGTTACACGCTCCTTTTAATCTGAACCTTCCAAACATTGCTAATCATTGGATCCTCAATTATCACCGTTGGATCATTTGATGAGCACACGGATTGCCAGCGTGGCATTCCGTGTGTCAGACCCTTTGTGCTTCTTTTGGCTAGGATTTAGTATAAAAATCCTTGTCCTTGTATGTTTCTTTCATATATCCGCGTGTCAGACCCTTTGTGGTGTCTTGGCCAATGAGAGGCTTTTGTGACATCTAACTCTGCCACATCGTACCTTGGTACTCGAATCATAGAGCCACATCATCAATTTTAATTACCCCTTTGATTTTGACGGGAGGTAAAACGAAGAAGGAGATGAACAGTAAAAACGAATTCCCGCGCCTTTTTGTTTCTTTTTATATCTTTGTTTGACCCAGGTGTTTGGGGATTTGACTTTGGGCCCCTGGATTTATAAAAATGGAATTGGGCTGGGTGATGAGGTTTGGGCTTGGTTATAAGGTTTTAAGGATTTATAGGAGATAACAACCGTTATCTCTTATAATATAAAGAGATAACGGTGTTAGGGCTTAGGGACTTTTGGTGAAATTAGGTTTAACATTTAGGGCATTTTGGGTATTTTGAGGATTTTGTCTTTTTGTGGTTGACCAATGTTGACCAAGGGTTGACTTTGTTGACCATTGATATCAATTTTCTGGCTCTTTTGCACTCTTTCCATTCCCGTGTCCATGTTTGTCCGGCTTTGACTGTTTTCTTATGATTTTTGCATTATCCGTACCTACAAATTCACAAACACAAAACAAGCAATATACAAGCATTTTATGCACAATTTTATCTTTTTAGGGACATTTTTGATATAGAAAGGATATGTGATTTCTCACATATCAAAATTCCCCAAACTAAGTGAATGCGTGTCCTCATGCAATATTATATGCTCTAAAACCAAATACCTCAAAAACTTCCCCAAACTAAATCTTTGAAAAGTAACAAAGACTTATGTGAGGAGAGTTTAAGAAATCACAAGATTTAAAACACCCTATTCTCTCATTTTTCAAAACTTTTTCATTTTTTTATTTACCTAGAATATTTCGACTTTCGTTATTTTCATAACTGTTAGGGATCATAGAACAAGATGCATTTCGATCCGAGAATGCCCCAAAAAGGATAAATTTATTGTCCCCGACTTTTCACTTGCTCCAAACCAAGGTTAAAACGAAATCACCGCTAAATATCAGTTAAGATGCTAACACTACTCATATTTGCAACTTGTGAACTTTTCACTCCCGACAATTATTATATCTTAGGTGAATGTGCTATTTTGAATTTCAACCATGGATCAACGTTTTGCAAAATACTATGCTTCACGTTCCACCTGAGAATAATAAGTTTGAAGGCGAGATCATCCCATGTAGCGACTTTCGTCTCGGCACATCCCAACCTTGCGGCTAAGTGACCAGGCTTTTGACACCCCACAGAGACTAGTATCGGGACTCACGGACCTTAGATTTAAAAAACTCTCAGGTTTCCCGAATATACATAGCTTATAAAATAGAATAATCAAAGTTCAAAGGCATATTTGAATTTAAGAAAAAGAAATCTATTTATTAATTTAAACTTAATATTAAACATTTATGCAATTGTAACCCTCGACCTTTTAGAAGTCTGCAACATCGGTTGTGAGCCGGCAAGATGCAGCAAACTTTTTTCAGTCTCGGATTTTTATTCTTACTATGGGCTTTCTTTAGAAGACTACCACATCGGTTGTGAGCCGGCAAGAGGTAGTAAACTTTTATCAGCCCACAGTTTTTATTCATTATATTTTATATATTTTTTTTTCATTTTTTCATCATTTCATTCATTTTTTTTCATTTTTATTTTTATTTTTATAGAAGACTTCTTTTTGAAAAATTCAAGTATAAGTTTGAACTAAGACTAAAATTTTTGCTATATTTTACATAAAAATTGTTGATTTAAGTTTAATCTCCAAAAACAGCACGTATATTAATCCGGTTAAGAGCTTATGGGAGAAAAAGTCACAAATTACATACATGAGCTCTTAAGATTTCCAAATAATCCTTGCTTAGCATCCAACTCATACTTAATTCTATCATTTTTCGTTCTTCGTGAATTTCCGCGAACGCTTAGCCTAAAAGTTAAGGAACAAGCTAGAGCTCAACACGCTCGATCGGGTCAAAATTTATTCTTATTCTACCCAGCAGGAAAGTCAAAAATTGTGACAAAACACTTATTATTTTTTTTGAAAAAAATTAATTTTTTGTGGAAAAACGGGGTATGTGAGAACAACGGCTGCAAGCATAATCAAATCGATAGATCCTCCCATACTAGAGTTAAACATTGTCCTCAATGCTTTAAGAAGGGTCTATACGTAAATCCTAAGCCGTTTATTAAGTATGCTTAAAGATAAACGTTATTCGATAAGATTAGGATCTTAGATTTCCCCAAACTAATGGCAAGCAAAGGCTAGGAAGCTTGAGTGGACCGGGACAAAACACCGAACAGGAGAGTCTTCAAAAATTTTTGGTAAATCCTACAAAAATTCACAAGCACAAATAACAAGAAACGAAAGAGTACAAGCCTCCTCACATCACAATAAAAATAAGAAAGAAAATAATAAAAGGATAAGCA
>BQNB010137349.1:0-17866 GCA_026074375.1 Tanacetum coccineum
TCCTGTTGTTTTCTTTAAACACGCGACCATGTTGTGTTGATCAACAAATTCCAAATCAGCTATAGATGCGTTGAAAAGTTTGAGTGAGGTGTGGGATATGATTGATTGTGAGAATATGAGGGTTTAGAAAAGTTAATTGAGATTTTATAAAGATGTGCTTTAGGGTTTGAGATGATCGACTGAATAAACTTGAGTCTTTATCTTAAAGAAAGAGTATTATAGAAAGAAAGATCAAGAATTATTCAATTCATATACCCCTATAAGCAAGTTGTGGGCGGAAATATCTTAACGGTTATAATAATTAATGAAAATCTGTTATGTTCTCAAATAGTAGTAACGGTAACAAATGGCACAAACTTTTGCCTGGCAGCACTAACTTGTTAGTTGCCATTTAGTACCCTCAAATCCAATCCAAACTGCATCTCTAACCCAATCTAAACATCAAAACCATTGTTAAACACTTTTGAGCAGCACTAACCAAGCCTAGCAGTATTAACTTTTGATTTAGCAGTACAAAGTTTCTTCAGCAGTATTAACTAAGCTCAGCAGTATTAACTTGTTGTATCAATAGTACTAACTATGTCTTCAATAATTATACAACAACATACCTTTATTCTTCACAATCATACTAGAAAAGACTAGATAGACATGTGAGAATTCATGAGGATCAATATTTATGCATAACCCATGAATAAAAGTTAAGAACTGTTGTCCATCCAACATATGAACCTCTCCTCAACCAATGCAGCTACAAACTGTACAACAACTTCATCTACAAATAGACAAATTCATCTACAAACTGTACAACGACTCTGTGAAGAGAACCTTGTTCTTCTTGTCACACATATGTGACACAGAAAAGAGATTAAAATGTTGTAGTTCTTTCACAAAGCACACATCCTCAAAATCTAACTTTTTAGTTATTATTTTACCTTTACCAGTTATTTGACATTTACTTCCTCCAAAAGCAACAGGGCCACCATTATAGTCTTGATATTTAACTAGATAGGCTTTATTGCCAGTCATGTGCCTGGAACATCCACTATCAATAATTCCTTTGTTCTTTAAAGCTTTTTGTGGATCATCCTGCACATCAATTAAGAGAAATTAGTTTCTCTTAGGGACCCAAGCCATTGCTGACTTGGGTCTGCCTAGTGGATCTTTAAAATTAACATTTTTACTAGAGTTTGATCCACTATTGTATTTGGAGACTTTGTTCCAGTAGTGCCTTTTGGATCTCCAATTACAACCTGCTGAGGTCTTAACAGCAGTTTCCCTATAGCCCCCAACAACACAAACTGTTTTGTCCCCAACAATATTTACTTTATGATTTGCAAAATTTGCTTTTGGTGCTTTTGTTCTATTAGATGGCCTTCTAATAGGTGAATGAGACTTATAAAAGTTATTTCTTGGTCTGATTTCATTTACAATGGGTCTAGCAGTATTAACTTTCCTAGCAGTACTAGTTGCTGCTGCTTGACTAGAAAGATTTTGTCTAGCAGTATTAACTGGAAATATGCCAGTTTTAGTTAGTACTGCTTTTGGAACAAACTTGTTTTGATGATTCAATCTTTGCACATTGTTCCACATTGGTCTATTCTCCCATTGACCAGTACCCTTACCCTTCTGTTTGTTCAATTCAAACTGTTTAGCCATTCTTTTCTCATGGAATTCACAATCTCTAATAAGATGGCTAAAGCTACCACATACAAAGCATGCCTTTTTAGTGAAACCATATCCCAAACCTAGCTTTTTGGACATTAAACCATTCCAGACTCTCTTGTCAACTTGAGGACTCTGACTACATGTGTTTTGTTCTTTAACAGTTTCCCTAGGAGTTTTTACATGCTTAACAGTATTAACAAAAGCAAAACTAGGTTTTTCCTGTTCTTTTAAAGTTTTAATAACATATTCATCATCACTATCTGACTCATACTCCTCAATGATAGGAGCATCAGACCAAACTTTAGGTTGACTAACAACTTTGGGTTCAACTACAACTGGTTCAGGTACAGATTCAACTGTTTCTACACTAGAATTGGTTTCACAAGAGTCAAAATCACTAGTCTTAGCATCAGATTTAGTAGTTTTAGACTGTTTTGGACCATATGAAAATTGTGACTCGTCTATTCCAAAATTAGATTTAGGAGGCATGTAGTTTCCTGTCATTGGAGGGGGAACTGCATGCATTCCTTCAACTTTTGCAAAATCTATCATACATAGGACTATCTTCTACATCACTTGACCTACTATCAAATACACTTTGAAAAACTTCATTTTCATAACTTAAAAAACCTTCATGTATTTGATCTCCATACCCAAGCCTATATTTGTCCTTAGCACTCATCTGACTTTTTAGCAGTTTACTAAGACCTTTAGAAGAATTTTGAAAATTCTCAAGTTTGGTTTTAATTCTTCTTTTTCTTTTACACTTTTTAGCAGTTTACTAAGACCTTTAGAAGAATTGTGAGCACATCAGTTTTATCATCTAAATCAATTTTCATAAACCTAGATTTAGATGATAAAGCTAGTGTATAGGCTTTTATTTCTAGACTAGAATCACCAAGTTGTTCTCTCTGTTCATCATATAATTTTTTAAGTTTAGCATTTGATTCCACACATTCTTTTGAACAAGATGTTACCTTAGTGTCTGAGCCTGAATTGTTGTAAGCCATCAAAGCAAAGTTCTCTTGCTCATCCTCTGCATGACCAGTCCAATCAACACCATCTCCATCAAGAGTTACCAAAGCTTTAGGTTCCTCCTGTTTTCCAGGTCTTCTCCCATTGTCTTTTGCTTTATACCCAATGTTCCCTGCATCTCTCCTCTTGATATCTTGATTCCCTTTTGATCTATACTCTCTAGCAAAATGTCCTGTCTTGTGACAATTAAAGCGTTCAACTGGTTCCTTGGCATCAAACTGCAGCTTTCTTCCTGTCTTCTTGTAAAACTTCTTCAATCTCATTGAAATCATGGCCACTTGCCATTTTAAGTCCATCTCTTCTAAATCAAACTCATCAAGCTGCTCCAGATCCTCATGATCCAATTATGGACCACTGGATTGATTAGCAAAGAAGGAGTACATTAGTTCATCAGTGTATGATGAAGAGTTTTCCCTTTGTGAGGTATAACCAGAAGAAGTAGAAACACCATAAGCAGTACTAACATCATTAGTACTGTTAGTGCTTTCAGAAGAAACAAAGGCAACATTTTGTGCACTAGAAGATGATCTAATAGAGCCTTTAACATTAGACTCAAAGCCTCTAAGATTGTTGTAGATATCATCAAAAATAAGACTGTCCACTCCTGGCTTGGTCCTCATAATCAAGGATACTTGGGACCAGGAAGAAGGTAAAGACCTAAGAAACTTATGATTGACATCTTCAGTGGAGACACCTGCACCATGGATCTCAAGTTTACTCAAAAGACTCTAAAACCTGTCATAACCTTTGTACAATCCTTCTGAGTTGGATACAGAAAAACTTTTAAATTGTTGCTTCAGAATGTATTTCTGCATTTTCTTAGATTTATCATTACCACCAAATCTGGATTTGATAGCTTCCCACATATCTTTAGCATCAGTCATTTTGTGAAACTTTGCTAAATGGTCTTCTGGTATAGCCATAAGCAAGGTGGTCCTTGCTTTCCTTTCTCTCTCTTTAGCTAAAATTTCTTCAGCAGTTTTAGAAGGTAAAACCTTTATTTGTCCATTTGTGTCAGTAGAGACATTTACAGGACCATTTCCTTTTTGTATGACTTTCCATATAGGATAGTCTGTATGGCTTAAGTAATGTTCCATTTTTATGGCCCATATGCCATACTCAACTTTCTTCAAAATAGGGAGTTTAATGGTTGACAGAGTGTAAGGGGCTTGTTGTGTAGGTGTAACTGGTAGTGGTGGTGGATTATCATCATGAAATTCATCTTCTCATGCCATTAAATAGACCTGAAAGGTAAAAGTTTATAACAGATCTGTTTTGATTCTTCTTACTCATAGTTTCTCAACAAGCTCTGATACCACTTGTTGATTCCAGTCTGAATAGATGTTTCTAGCCTGTTAAGGGTGGTAGTCAATCTGGATAAATCCAAACTAACTACAAGAGAAACAATGACTATGAACAATAAAAGTTATGCAGAAACTAACTTATACTGCTAAGAAGAACAGTGAATAAAACAGAACTTTGATTACTATTAATCTACTAGATTACAGATTACTAACTATGAATATTTGTGAGATAGTTATATCTCTAACTAGTGTCGTAGGGTTCCTTTTATACACCAAGAAAAAACCCTAATGGGCTTACAAAACATGTGAAGAGATAATGCATATCTATTCCTATTATAACTCATGCATATCTCCTAACAGTACTAACTATTATATGCTAGTTGTACTAACTTACTACTAACAGCACTAACTATGCTGGCAGTACTAACAATGTACTGGCAGTACTAACTATACTAACACTAACAGTACTAATGACTTAGTCTATCTTCTTCAATCTTTAGCAGTCTTCACCAGCAACACTAAGTAGAACTAGCAGGAGTAACTTGTATAAGTAGCAGCACTAAGTTGTAGAAACTTCTGAAACCCAACAGATAAGTTAGAGGTCTAGAAGTCGTCTGTACTACCTTTTTATACTTGTGCTCTTAGAGCTTATGTGCTTATGCATTATGTGCTAGGACTTATGTAAAATGCATGGAAGTTAGGCAACACTGTTGTTTTAACAAGATGAAGGATATATGTCAATACATTATTCAAACTATTATTGACATTGTCACGGATTCTACATGTCAAACCTATGTGCTATGAACAAGAAATTCGATCTACATTTTGTCAATATTGTGGTAATCATCGCCTTGCATATTTAAATGTATGAAATTGATTTACTTGCAACATTGCATGTTCTATCCCCCATAATAGACATGAAAGATTAAATAGACAAATTCGATGACAAAATGACACGTTGGGTCTCAACTCACCCTTGTGATGAAAATGTTGTATTTGTGTCATCTTGTTCATTTTATGTGTTGATTGCATGCCATGTGTATTAGGCTAGAAAATAAAATAAAAGACATTATGCAAACATACAAACTACTCATGTAGTTAAACAAAATTCTCTTATAAATTGAATTCGGTATGGTATTGCATAACATACTAAAATACACAAATAATAAACATGATAATATAGTTTTCTCATCTGAGAAACTATGTACTTAACTTACCATACACTTCGGTAGTTAAAGATTATCAATGTTGACACAACACATCTACCATACTTCTGAGATATTATACTTAGCAACACTTTGCTCGTGTATAATGGAATATGCGTCTTCATATGTGTGAAAATACCCACAAAGGATTAAAATACAAATCGAAGAAGGTTTGATAACTTGGACCACTCATCCGAGATCCTAAGTATTTTCTTTGTAACGCAATGAAAATAAAGTTATCAATTTCGAAAATCTGAAATGGTGATTAATGATCTCTACACAATCAACTACAATGGAAATATCATGCATGGCTTGACAAATCTGGTGCATGTATGTATAATTGTAGGAAATAAATGTGTGTAACTTAATCATCCAATCTTAACCAAATCTTAATAATTTCAAAACTAAATCACAATAATCAACAAATCATAATTATCTTTCCAACACCATCAACTCAAGAATAAAAAACACTTAGTGTATAGGATTTATGTCAAGCATCTTTAGTACCATAACCTCTCACAAAAACATACCTAATCACTTAAGCCTTGATTATATAAACTAACTAGCATTAGCTCATGAAACATAATAAAAACTCTATAAATATTTCGGCATAGGTATAATCAAAACAAGAAAAATGAATGATTTTGAATGTTCTTCATTTCACGATAATATGGGTAGAAGGCTGATGACTTCCGAACAAGAAGAACTAATTAATTGGGATGATTTTAATGAAGGTGACATAGAAATTTGCAAAGCATTTCTTAAGTTGAGCTTGGTTGAGGACCCAATATGGGAAAAGATAAGTTGCAATCTTGTGAACTTTTCTCGCGACGTTCATGTTGATGATTGTATATATTTCCAAGTACAGCACATGACCGAAGAGAATGTGTATGCTCTTCGCAAAGAATTGCGAGAGATACATATATCCATTAACAACGATCTAAAGGTTTTAACCACGATCATTAAGGATATTGCTAGGGTCTTTCTTTAAGACAATACTGAAGAATGAATTGAAGACGACTAAAAACCTAGAAACAATCCTTCTTGGAAGAACATAAGCTTCACAAGAATAAAGAAGTGTAGGAGTTTAAAATGCCTAGAATAGCTTGTTGTTAGATAGTGTAAAATCCATGTTGTTTGTTGCATGTTTTATGTGAAATTAAATGCTTGAATGCTTTCTTAATTGTTCACTCATGCTTAATGGTAACATGTCACTTGAACAACATACTGTGATGGGATTCTGAATATAACTCATACAAATTAAATGTCCTAATTTGCTCAACAAAAGGTAATTGGAGTCATGATAACTATACATATAAAATGATGAAATATGTATATGAATATATGCAACACTGTACAAAGTCATAATAAATTGTACTTGTACCAACCCATGTTTCTAAGTTTCCAAATGGTGAGCTAACCCATGTTAGACTTGAACATGCGTAAATGTTTGTTGCTTATGGTGTTTTGTGTTTATTTGTTGCTAGTTGTAGACAAGAACACCGCGAAGGTAATGCTCTTGACCCATGGATCCCCGCCTTGAAACAAGGGGGCAACGATCTAGGAGGAGCACGCATAAAGATATCTACTTCCTACCTCTGCAGAGATATCTACCAAGATCCACCTTTTTGATTTGACAAAAAGGGGGAGAAGGAAAGCAAAGAGAGCTAAAGCTTACGGGGTAGAAAATAAGCTACTAGCGCTCGGTGAAGACAAAGTTCAAGCTTCACCAAATTACAAGGCTAAGATCAAGATGCAAGCTATATCAATGGCGTTCTTCATCTTCGCTATGTTTGTAATTTTAATTTAATTTCAAAATTTTATTTGTCATCATCAAAAAGGGAGAGATTGTTGGGGCAACATTGACTAAGATCTTCTTTATGTTTTGACGAAGACAAATAAACATTCGCGACACTTAAAATAATAAACGATAGACAACATTTGTAAAACCAGAACTACAGTTCTGGCACGGTGGTCACGCATTAGCACGTGGCCAGCGCGCCACTCTCGAAGTTCGTTTTACGGATTTTACTTGTCGGCTTTCTTGTTACCCGACACATATGGATCTTTAAATAAAGGTATGTATATGATACTTGAGCAATGGGAAACACTCAAAACGAGGTTTAGACTTAAAGAGTAGCAAAAACAAATCCTCCGTTTTCAATAAAATGCCAACTCATTTTATTTATCAAACGCCTCTAGCCAAAGCCGAAACTTCTTTTCTAAACCTAGTATAAACATACTTTCAACATACCATCAAACGAAAGTATTCATTTGACCTTAATCCAGATTTATGGTGTCTCAAATCATATAACGGGTTTTACTTCTTTATTGGTCAAACTAAGTCAAAGGCCACTTTGCATAAATGCATCTTTTCCCTTTACGGGATATGCGTTACTTGAGACGCAAAGCACTTAGTTTGTTTGCATCAAGATGATTAGTGATCACAATCCATTGTTGGTTATCATGGATTAAGTCTTAATGACTATTTGAGTTTGTGGTAATTGAAGGTTAATTATGCTTTGATCATTCTTACATTTTCTATATAAATGTTATAAAAACTCCCACATTCCTCTATGTATTCCTCATACATCACCTACACCTCATTTCTCACTTAAACATTCCATAATCATTTGTTAATCCACATTTCAAAACAAATGATTATTCTCACTTTCTCACACAATCTAAACATGGATCTAGGATGTAGGATCCATCAATCCGTAGAGGTGCCAAATTTGGGCAAAGATTATTTTCCCATTATTTGGGAGATGGTGTTGACATTAGGTTATTAGGAGAAGCTTATATAAGTTATAAGGGTTATCGGTTTGGATTTTTGGAAATAACGTTCAAGTCTTGCTTATCAAGTTGGAGTACTTACGAGTTTCCCGATGGAAATTTATAAGTCATCAATCCTACTTAGAGTGTGTTAAGCTTAGCATGCATAATTTGACCATATCTTTATTACAAGTGTGAGTTGCAATTTGACGCATATTCTTATTGTCTTCTAATCGATTTCGTGATTTCATGTAATAAATGAGGATGGTTAAACATGTAGACTCAGAAAATTATCAATGGTCATTTGATTGATATTTCCGTGATCTAGATAAATTCTAATCTCGATTTCATGTTCATATTCTAATTTTGTAATTAGATTGAATAATGAGATTAATTATCGTTTGAATAATAATCATCTTCATATTCGAAATCCTGTTACGGTCACTTATTGAAAGAAAGCAAAATAATAGTTTGTGGAATATGTTCATTTATTGCTAGTCCTAATCTTAGATGGTTAAAGGGTTCAAATTTGGTGAAAAATAAATATTATGTTTATTTGGTAAAGTAAGAAAAAGTTTTGACGAGAAGAGAATTTGAGTTTTGAGTCGTGCTTTTGAATTGTTTTTTAGCAAGGTTACATATGTTGTGCATTTGCTCATGTTTGGCTTTTCAAAAATGACGACTTTACCAAGTGCATTGCAAGGTAAATTACTTGAATATTTTGGTCAAAACATTCAAGTCGTCAATCCTACTTCATTGTGTATTTTATGCATATATTAGTTAAATATTTGGAACACAACTATTAGACAAGTAGGCTCAATATGACATCATTTACACAAGTATGAGTTATGATCCGAAGAATATTCTTTTCTTCTTTAAAGATGATGTCGTTATTTTCATATCAATCAAGTGTGATTGAGTATGTAGGTTCAAGATAATATCTCTTGTTACATTTTGATATAATCTCAAAGCTAGACACATAAGAATCCGATTTCATGTTCATACTCGAAAACTTGTCAATTAGATTCAATAATAATATCAATCATAATTTGAATAATGAATCGATATATATTTGAAATCTTTCTTGACCCTTACGGACACTCTTTTAAAAGAAAACAAGTAAATATCTTCATAGTATATTCCATTAAACCTAAGACTAGTTGTAAGTGTGAGGTTGATAAATAATGACAAGTTAATTTCTTACTTCAAGATTGTCATATATTTTGTTTGTGCGAATAAATATTTGTTGTTATGTATAGTATGCATAGTTTTTGACATTTTATGAGTATATAAATGATTTTCCTAACCATTTTTATACAACACACATCTTTTGTAAAATACTATATGTCTATAAAAAGAATATAATAATGTGTGTGTGTTAGAACAATGCAAGCACAAGCAAAATTTTAAAAATACATTTTCTTTTACTTAAATACTAATACGATCTTTTCATTTGTTTAAATAACCTAATGTCAAACAAGGCAAGACGATGAAAAGATTTAGACATCTTGTTGGAAGAGAGTTAAAGTGTTGGAAATATTTTAGTGACGGGTTTTAACATGTGATCTTATTAAAAGATGTTTGTGCATTACAATATTTTTCAACATACTTGACAAACTATTGAACTCTCGTTTCTAAGTAGGTTACCACACTCGAAGTAATTTACAAGATGTTTATGTAACATTTGTAAATATAGTGATCTATGCCTATATGCAACGCACAAACAAATTCACAACTTAATGCAAGAGATCTAGCGTGATTCCTATTAGGCATAATCCGAAAAACTAGTAACAAACATATAGCATACATGGCATGGATACGCGTATGAGTAGTTTTACTACAAATAACAATGATCACTTAATAATGTCTATTAACAATATTAAGACACAAGGAAACACACATAATCATTTAGCATAACACATAAAAGTATTCGTCATCGTTTTGTGTAATAGATACAATAGTGTATACTTAGCTCGATTTTAATTGAGAATAAAATAGTTTCCTCCCCATTTCAAATTTAATCAAGATCAATATTTTGAAAAGATAAATACGCCATTTTTCAAAGATACACCAACTAGAAATGACCGAATCGAAGGAAAAGGTAAAATACAAGTTTTACGTTAAAACGAAACCCAACGTTTTAAACACTATATAGTATTTTGCATTTCTTATTTACTTAAGTTTGGAATTAAGATTCGAAAGTACTTTTAAATGAAAGTAGACTCAATTACCTATAAAAATTACCTATAAAAGGCGGGTGGCACGACTCCTACGGACTTACGGTTGATTTTATATAAATTTTCAAAGTTGATCAAGTTTTGACGACACTGACAGACGGTCCCATATATATTCGAGACCGTCCGAAAAATTTAAGGGACCGTCACCAGTACTCAAAAACACGTTTTTTGTACAAAATCATTTAGTGACTTAACGGAAGGACGTATGACTTTAAAAAGTTGTTCCTGTACATGAAATTCGTGTTTTAGACGTCATTTATACTCTTACGACTTAGACAAACATATATTGACACTTCCAAACTCTTTTGAGAAGATTTTCCTTCAAACTAGTATACGAAGTATATTTAACAACAAAACTAGTACGAATCAAGCAACAAAACACTTTTCATATTTAATCCCCTTTCATGGGTAATTTGATACATGGATCGTACTCTATTTTAAAAACCATTTGTTTTGAAAATTAGAGCAACATGGTTCCTGATACCAATTGTGGAATACGTAGAGGGGGGTGAATACATTTTGGTCTAAAAACTTTAAATCTTTCATACCAAATCACCAAAGTTAGACGCAATATAAGAAGTGTCGATAATTATAAATATATATTAAAAGGCAGAAACTATTCACCCATTTGCTATTAAAAAATTTAGAATCTCACGATTCCCAATTTCCTATTTTAATATAAAAAGAATCTTAAAAGAATAAACTTACAAAATACACCCTCATACTATTTGAAATGTTATCTAAACGACCTTAAACTTTTACATATTTACGACTTTTTTATATAACAAACATTATTTATCAGATATGGAGCGTATATCTATCGATTCATTCGTAAAAAATATGCCATTGAAAAGATCGTCGAATTACCAACAAAACGAGCCTAATGTTTCAATGCTTCTGACATATCTATGCTTTTATAAAAAATGTTGAAGTTTAATATATATTTTTAAGAAACTTACAAAAATAGTCCATGAGGTTATCGATTCATTGCAAAGTTGACAAACAGTACATGAGGTTATCGCTCTGTTGCAAAATCAGTCTCGCGCACTCCGCAGCGACGTGCGGGTTACGAACCTCGTAGATTTTTAATAGCATATCATAACAATACAGGCACAACCATAATATTAACTACAAAGTATTACATAATCACAATTAACACAATATACGCAACGATCCACGCAATCATAAACACAATGCAAATATAAAATTAAAGTGATAAATGTAAATAAATAAGTAAAGCGAAAGGTAAAAGAAAATACAAACCGGCCACGGTGATTTATAGTGGTTCGGTCACGAAGCTCTTCTTCGCCCTACTCCACTCCCCGAGTACCCAACTCGAGAGTTACTTCACTAGTCAACAAGCTCCCTTCTCGGCGGAGAAAACCTTACAAGTTGCTTAAATTATTTTCTGACACTAAGCTAGATGTCGAGTTCTTCTTCGGGTACAACCAAACCCGTTATGTTTTATGGCCCAACATAACAAACCTTGTGTTTTAAGGCATAAACACATAAACCGCGTCACTTACATTATTTTCTGACTCTAAGCTAGATGTCGAGTCCTACTCTTAGCTAGAACCGATCTACCACTCACACTTGTATTTTAAGGACTAAAATACTAATTGGATCTCATACTTATGTTTCGGACTAACACACTAGCCGGATCTAACCACTACTAAAGATTGGAAGACATGGACTCGATCTATATGTAACAAATGGACTAACTAGACGACATAACTTCGTATCTTGACAATGACGAAAGTTCGTCTCTTGCACTTGAGGAAAGAAATAATAGATAAAAGATTGGATCACATTTAAACAAGATTAAACAAGTTAAATGATCAATGAAAAGAGGATAAGAAAATAGATTTAGATCAGAGAAAAGAGAGTGTCAAAGCCTAGAAAATAGTTGGAAATGAGTCACTATTTATAGGAGCTGAAATTTGCCTGTCAAAAAAGTGATGGCCCCCAGATATATTAGGGACCATCGTGGATCGTCCTAATATTTAAGGGACCGTCCAACAGATGCTCATGTTTTTGTCTTTTTGTGGTGAAATATTTTTCTAATGAAGATATGACTTGTTTTATGGGGAAATGGCCAGATTTGAATTTTAAAATAATTACCAAGTAAAACATTTCTTTATAATTTAAAAATAAGTTGTCTAATTAATTTTTGAAAATTGTTTTGTTACATTTATAAAAATGTAAAGTTTAAGACAAAAACTTATTTCTTTAATCATCCTACAAGTTTAATGTTTGTTTGTACATACTTTACGTGATTTACATCAGGTGTAAACAAATGTTTGTGTTGATGCAGACTTGAGACATCGAGAGATGTTGATGCATGTATGCATTGATGATTTGTGATTACGAGTAACTTGCGCATTTTACGTTATGTATTACAAGTTACATGTTTGTCATCACCAAAACATAAAGAGGCTGTATAGATTAAATATCATAATATTTGCACTAACAAAGATTATCAATGTTGACACAACACATCAAACCTTAATTCCGAGATATTATAATTAGCTACATTTTGCTCTTGTGTAATGGAATATGTGTTCTCATATGTGTAAAATATCAAAAATGAATTAAAATACACATTGAAGTAGGTTTATAACTTGGACCACTCAACCGAGATCCTAAGTATTTTCTTTGTAACGTAATGAAAATAAAGTTATCAATTTCGAAATTCCAATATGGTGATTAAGGATCTCTACACAACCAACTACAATGGAAGTATCATGCATGGCTAGGCAAATCATGGTGCATGCATTGATAATTGTAAGAACTAAATGTGTGTAACTTAATCATCCAATCTATGACTAAATTCAAAACTAAATCACAAGAGTTAACAAATCATAATTGTCTTCCAACACCATCAACTCAAGAATCAAAAGTACTTAGTGTATAGGCTTTATTTCAAGCATCCTTAGTACCTTGAGCTCTTATAAAACCATACCTAACCAATTAAGCCTTGATTATATAAACCAACTAGCATTAGTTAATGAAACACACTAAAACTCACAAGAAAATTCGGCAAAAGTAGGATCAAAACAAGAAAAATGAGTGATTTTGAAGAATATTCATTCCACAATAACACGGGTAGAAGAATGATGATCCGGAAAAAGAAGAAAATTACAATTGGAATGAATTTAGGTGTAGCAATATTGATGTTTGTAAAACCTTTCTTATATTGTGCATAGTAGAGGACCCAATATGGGATAAGATATCTTGCAAGCTTGAAGAACCTTCTCACGACATTCATGTTGGTGAATACGTGTGTTGCCATATGCAACACATGATGGAAGAGAACGCGTATGATATTTGCAAATAATTGTGATAGATACATGCATCCATTAACAATGATCTTAAGGTTTTAACCATGGTCGTTGAGGATATTGCCAGGATCTTTCTTTAAGACAATAACAAAGAATGAATTTGAGAAGACGAAAAACCTAGAAATAATCCCTTTGTAAGAACAGAAGCTTGGCCAGAATAAAGTAGTGTAGGACTTTAAAATGCTTAGAATAGCTTGTTAACAAATGATTAAAAATCTCAAAATTAGGGTTTTGGTGTGATCCCTAATCAGACTCATATGTGGTGGTTTGACATATCTTGAATGTATTCTTTGTTGTTAAACATTCTGATTCATGAATTATATGATCATGATTGTTTACTGTTGGATCATGATCATATATATTAGTTAAGGTTTTTGAGAAACCCTAGTATGGAAAATTGAAAGCAGCAGATACGCGTCACAGGTTATCAATATTCATTGGTTATGTATAGCATGTGTGATCTCCACAATTGGTATGATCTATATTGGTTGTTTAAAGTTTATACTGCTACGTATGGATTAGTACTGCTCGGTTTATCACTTAGTGTTGCTGTTTAATTGTGGGTTAGTACTGCTCATATTCACACTTAGTATTGCTCATATGATTTTAATACTGCTAGTGGTCAGAGACGACTCAGTAACTGTTTAAGTGTCGCTAAAAGATATGGGAGGAAGGAGCATACATATATATGACAGATTAGTGATAGATAATGTGTCGCTAACAGCAGTTTTGTGACAGATTTAGTAACAACTTTATGACTGAAAAAGTGTTGCTAATTGGTTTGGATGTTGGTACCGCTAGCATTGTCCGATGTTGGACAAACAGACGCATTTTGGATCTTGGATAGATGATGAAATTATGGCTCATTTTGGGGATTATTATGAAGAAAATTGATTATTGCTTATTTGATGTTGTAGTTGATTTTCACAGGTTTGTGTTCTTATCATATCTCAAATAGCTTACAACATTTTGAGATAACTTGTTCGTGCTTAAATGGTGTTGACGAAGAATTGACGAATCTAGCAAAAGTGTGTAATTTTTCTTATGGTGCTCAATGCTCACATTTGCTATCACTTGAAGGAGTTACGTTATTGTGCTCAGTGTCTCATTTTATAGGTTAAATGAGGATTTTGTCAAGAGGTTGCGGTCTACTTATACTTTTTCCTGTTTGGTATGAGTTCGACGTCACATGGATAGTGCAAGACATGAGACACAAGTTTGGGAGATTCAATTTTTGTTATACTTGATTTTATTCATCAGTAATCACTACTTGGAGCCTACTGAGTTCGAGATTCAAGAGATGGTTAATATACTTTTCAGGGGAAGCTTATTGTTCACATATTTAACCATCTACATGCACCACTTGAGGGGAAGTGTTCACAAGTTGCATATCTACACAAGACCCCTATTGGATGATTACAAAAAGGGGAAGAAGACTACAAGAGATATAGTTTGCAACTTAGTATTGTGGTGACATGTTCAAGAAGATCTTAAGTCAAGGGGAAGCATTGTTTCATTCATGGAGATTGTTTTGTAATATCAAATAGGGGAAGATTGTTGGGATCTCAGATTTGATGATTACAAAACTACATATGCATAAATGAAGAAAGATGAAACAAAAGGAAACAAGATATGCTAAAGAAGGAAACAAGATCAAGATTAATGTTGATTGAGACGTTACAAAATCAACATTAATGTTGAAGATATAGATTAGTCAAACATTAATGTGAAGATTAATGTTAATTAATTAGTTTCCTAATTGTATTATGTTTCCTTTTGAAACAACAAGGACTTAATGTGATAAATTAAGTTAGCTTCCTATGTAAGCTAGGTTTTCTTGTAAACCCTATATATAAAGGGTCATAGGCGTCTGGTTAAGATCATCCATCATAGTTAGATCTCTCTCAATGAGAGTCTAATAGTTAGTTAGTTTATGTATTAGTTAGTTTAGCCCCAAGGATCATTTGATCTTGGGGCAATAGATTAATAATAGAAAACCTTGTTTGATAACTTATTGTTCTTTATTATTCCACTGCATATATAAGTTATCTGTAAAACTAATCCTAGATGGGCTAAATGATTCTCAATAATTCATATTTTTATTATTCATGTTCCTAAGTTTCTAAATGGTGAGCTAACCCATGTTGGACTTGAACGTGCGTATACATTTGTTGCTTGTGGTGTTTTGTGTTTGTTTGTTACTAGTTGTATCCAAGAACACCTTGAAGGTATTGCTCTTGACCCATGGATCCCCGCCTTGAAACAAGTGGGATCAACGATCTAGAGGGAGCACATGTAAAGATATCTACCATATAACTATTCAAAGATATCTACCTTCAAGTGAAAGACCAAGATCTCGCCTTTTTTATTTGACAAAAGGGGGAGAAAGAAAGCAAGGAGAGCTAGAGCTTACGAGGGAGAAGATAAGCCACTAAAGCTCGGTGAAGACAAGCAAAGAGAGCTAGAGCTTACAAGGAAGAAGATAAGCTACTAAAACTAGGTGAAGACAAAGTTCAAGCTTCACCAAATTACAAGGCCAAGATCAAGACGCAAGCTACATCAACGGCGTTCTTCATCTTCGCTATGTTTGTAATTTTAATTTGCTTTCAAAATTTTATTTGTCATTATAAAAAATGGGAGATTGTTGGGGCAACATTAACTAAGATATCCTTTATGTTTTATCGATGACAAAAAACGTTCGCAACACTTAAAATAACAAACGATAGCTAAAATCAGTAAAACGGATACAACAGGTTTGACGTGTTTCACGCGTCAGCACGTGGCCAGCGCGCCACTCTCGAATTTTGTTTTACGAAAATTTACTTGTCGACTTTCCTCTTACCCGACACATATGGATCTTTTAATAAAGGTATGCACTTGATACTTGAGCAATTGGAAACACTCGAAACGAGGTTTAGACTTAGAAAGGAGCAAAAACAAATCCTCCTGTTTTTCAACAAAACGCCAACTCATTTCTTTTATCAAACGCCTTTAGCTAAGGCCAAAACTTCTTTTCTAAACCTAGTATGAATATACTTTCAACATACCATCAAACAAAATTATTCATTTGACCTTAATCGGGGTATACATTGTTCCTAATCACGTAACAGGTTTTACTCTCTTATTGGTCAAACTAAGTCAAATGTCACTTTGCATAAATGCATATTTTTCCTGTCACATCCCAAATAAGGTCTCGTCAGAATAAGCATCCGAGGGCGTGACGCCATACATATCTCAAGTACAAAACATAAAGAACGACCTCTAAAAGGGGCACGTTTTAGAAAATCATAACTCATTGCATGAATTTAAAAGTAAATAAGTCTTACAAACCATTTCAAAGTAATTAAAACATAGCGAAAGCAATAAGAAAACATAGCAGAAGCAATAATAAGGTTTTGACAAAAGACAACGTGTATGAATAAAGATAGTCTTAAAATCGGTCGAAGCCACATTGCACATAGACTTCTAATAGCACACCTTGAAAATCCAAGCTAAGCACCGGAGAAAAACATGCTTAAAACGTCAACATAAATTTAGTGAATGCATAGGTTTAGTTCAAACGTAATTATAGTGGACCGCAAGATTTCAACACGTATGCGAGAGTTATAACAGATACAACTTCACAAAAAGAAATGTATTTACGTTGCGCTAAGCTCGTGACACCGAAGCTAATGGGAACGTAGCATGTACATTTCCATATAAAGTTGCCATTGTAGGTGTCTGACCATGACAACCCAAACTAGTTTCGACATGAAATACATCCATTGGCCTGTACATCAGTCGTACCCGACCAGTAAGAATTACCAAACCCGGATGGGGATTATTAGCCCCAATAGATCTATTTATTCACTCGCGCTTACTTAACCAGCAAATTGGTTAAAGGTAATTAACGGTTTATGATAATACAGGCAAATAGTAGTCTAACGCTACTTAGGCAACACGTAAACAAGGGAAAATATCACGTAAAGTACTTGTGTCCGGTTTAAGAAAAACAAGCAATGCTTCTCACCTCAAAGTTATAAAACATTTATTCAAAACAAGTAAAAGTAGGGCTATGAACTCACCTTAAACAAATGATGAGATAATATTCAACGAAATGATATAATGACGCGTCTTAGGAAAACGAAAAATATACGAAACTTGTACAAAACGTTTATAAGAGAAAAAGACATCCATGTGTGTTTGTGCTTTAGTTTATTTAATAAAACATGACTAAATAAAATTATAGAGTTTTTCGTTAAGTTTCGACGTTTAACCAAAATTTGCCATTTTTAGTAAGTTTTCATTTTAGGAAAGTTTTTAGT
>BQNB010137350.1:0-17866 GCA_026074375.1 Tanacetum coccineum
ATAAATTAATTATGAGATTATTAAATAGTAGTGACCTTAAATTCGGGTTCTTACAGGCGATTAGGACAGAAAAGTTGGAACCCTGTGCGGATTGAATCATATGCCTCAATGGCAGGAGTTGGCTACCTTGTTATGGCGATTTGCGAACTGTGATCATGCACGAGTCATACAAATCAAAGTACTCTATACATCCGGGTTCTGACAAAATGTACTAAATATGCAGAAGCTATATTGGTGGCCTAATATGAAAGCCGACATCACCACCTATGTTAGCAAGTGTTTGACCTATGCTAAGGTCATGGCTGAACATCAAAGACCATCAGGATTGTTGGTACAACCCAAGATACCTAAATGGAAGTGGGACAACATCACTATGGATTTTGTTACAAAGCTTCCTAAGACGTCGCAAGGCTACGACACCATTTGGGTGATTGTTGACCGACTCACTAAGTCTGCGATCTTCACACCGATAAGAGAGACTGATGTTATGGATAACTTGCAAGAATATACCTAAAGGAGGTTGTCTCGAGGCATGGAATACTTGTGTCAATCATTTGTGATCGTGACCCAAGATTCACATCAAATTCCTGCAGGTCACTTCAGAATGCTTTGGGTACTAATCTAGATATGAGTACTACGTACCATCCACAAACAGACAGGCAAAGCAAGAGGACCATTCAAACTCTCGAGGATATTCTACGTGCTTGTGCGATCAACTTTGGAAAAGGTTGGGTTAACCATTTGCCATTAGTCGAGTTCTCATATAATAATAGCTATCACGCTAGCATCAAGGCCGCACCGTTCGAGGCACTTTATGGTCAAAAGTGTCATTCACCTGTTTGTTGGACCAAAATTGGAGAAGCTCAAATCCTCAGTCCAGAACTAATTCAAAAGACCACTGAGAAATCATCCAGATCAAGCAAAGGATGCAAGCCGCTCATAATCAATAAAAGAGTTACGCCGATTTAAAGCGTAAGCCAATGTAAATTCGAGTTGGGGATAGTGTTATACTTAAGGTTTTGCCTTGGAATGGGGTCGTATGTTCTGGCAAACAGGGGGGAGTTAAACCCTAGATATGTCAGACCATTCAATATGTTGAAATAGTTTGGATTCGTTGCTTACAAGCTCGAGCTTCCGCGAGAGCAGAGCAGGATTCTATAATACGTTTCATGTGTCAAGCCTGAAAAAGTGCTATGTCGACGAACCGTTAGCTGTTCCGTTGAATGGACTTCATTTTGATGACAAGCTTTATTTTGTTAAGGAAGCAGTAGAAATCATAGACCGTGAAGTTAAATGGTTGAAGCGAAGCTGAATCCCATTAGTCAAGTTTGATCTAACTCTA
This sequence comes from Tanacetum coccineum, assembly GCA_026074375.1. Lineage (NCBI taxonomy): Eukaryota > Viridiplantae > Streptophyta > Magnoliopsida > Asterales > Asteraceae > Tanacetum > Tanacetum coccineum. Next base: position 1,343 of record BQNB010137350.1, read on the forward strand.
GGCGAGGTCCTGAGTTCACGTGGGAGCGCGAGGATAAATTCAAGGAGAAATACCCTCATCTCTTCACAAAGACCGCACCGTCTTCAAGTGCCGTGTCTTAAGCCTTGAAGACAAGGCTCATCTAACCGGGGGAGACTATAACACCTCGTGTTTTAGGGTCATTGACGTCGTCAATAAATCCGCTATGTACCTTTTGTATTGTATGCGTTTGCTTTAAATCGTAAACGTTAAGTTAAATCGCTTATGCTAAAAATTAGTGTCCAATATAAATGAGCATCAAACGATTAAACGTTTACATCAATCAAGTATTAAATAATTATTTTGAGAATAATTATGGTCATTGTTCATATTATTTTTATCGATTGCATAAAGAGTTTACGCTTTGCGATAAATTAAGTTTAAGCATTCCCAGAACCACAAAAATATTTCTACGCTTCAACAAATACCCACGATTGTACCAAATACCTAAAGTTTTATTAAATTTACCCAAGTTATCATTATTGGTCAAATGGTGCATGAAGTAAACTAGCTAGGACATAAATACTTCAAGTATTTACCTTATAGGAAAAACTACATTATGTAACTAGTAAATAATGTATGATATTTATGTAAAATATCAAAAAAAACTCTTCTAGTATTCTCTCCCCCTTATATATTTCTCTTCATCTTGTCTCATGACTCATCCAAGTGGTCTTGGCTAAGTCAAAGAAGTACATAAGTCTTTAGCTAGTGGAAGTAACTCGTACACTTCAAAACTTTACAAGAAAAATCAACTTTCTCTCCCTTTTGGCTCACAATAACCCACGGCATCAAACCCCCCTCCATAATAATCCATACTTTGATTTTGCAAGACCATACACACCTACACACATCATTCCTATGATAACCTAAGGTGTTTGCAAGGGTTGGTTAAAGGTTTACAAGTATTGAAGCAAGATTTGCAAGATTAGGGTTTTCTAAGAAAACTAGGGTTTTCAAGTGTGCAAGCTTTGGTTTAAGGTCTAAACAAGGGTTTAGGATCTATTTCTCATCATCATACATCAATATAAGGTTATCTATAAACCTTTATGTCTTTACTTTATTCATTTTTATGAGTATATATGTTTTATAGAGCTAAATCACCAATTAGGGCTTTTAAATATGTTAAAAAGATAACTTACTTGTGGTTATGAATTTGCACACTTTTTCTTATGTTATGTTGTTGTATATATCATGGAATAATGATATTATGAGTGTGGTAACATGTTGGTTAAAGCATAAAAAGTTATATATGTTTATTGTTAAAAGTGTACTTAAGAAAGTTTAAGGTTTTAAGCCTTGGTATGAACATGTTATCTTGGACTTAAGGACAAATTATGGACCTATGGACTATATAATATGTATGACATAGTATATTAAGAGTTGTAAAGAAATTGTGGTATTTTAATTTGTTGAAAAGTATATAAAACACAAGTATATAATTAACTATATACAAGATACACAAGAGGCTGTTTGGATTCGAAATCCAAACAGTAGGGTTATCATTTTTATAAAATACTACGCCTCATGACGATTCCAAAATGATAAGAAACTCGAAAAACGGATTAATAACGAAAAAGATACGCTAATTACGAGTTATACGTTAATTAAACGGGTTTATAAAATAACTTTTATAAAAAAATTATAGAACAGAAGTCTGGTATTCTTTAACAATTTTACTAATTTTAGGATTCCAAAACAATAAGAAACGTAATTGTTTGATTAAAAACGAAGAAGTTATGAATTACGCAAGTTTATATACTTAAAATGTATAAAAATATTTTTATAAAAAGTTATTGTTCATGACAGAAACATTAATTTTTGTATACTTCATAAATAAATAGAAATTTCAGTTACGAGAACATGCTCGAAAGAATTACTAAAAACGGAGCTAAAACGAATAAATTCGAGTCTTTACGATAATTCGAGTTTATAAAAGTAATTTTATAAACTATGAACAGTAAAAGTTACTATTCATCAGCAGACCCAACTTTATAAAATATGATATATCTTTCAATAACAAAGACATACTCGAAGGAATCGCTAAAATCAGGATTAAAACGGATAAGTTATTAAATTTACGAGTTTACGCTAATTAAAACACAAAAATATGTTTATAGCTGTTATGAACAGTAAAAACACTATTCACCATAGAATGTTGAAAATTTAAAAATGTAATATTTTGATCACTTGTAGGATATTCTACCTTAGTCTCATATGCGTTAGCATGTATAGATGTTACTTCCATTGGAATATACTCCAAGTCGATATCGAGGAAACACTGAATGTAATACAATTAACTATGGGAAAATAGTTAACAGGTATCAAGAAGAACACTCAATGATTTAACAAATGATTTGATTGATCACACTTTGATGCTGCCTAAGATTTCAGATTCCCTAATACAATACTAATCTTAATATCTTAACTATTGCTTTTTGTTGTTTTTGTTGTTGTTCTCCAGTGTCATTACTAATGCCTTCTAGAGATCTCTTTTAAAACATAAGTCTGGCCTACATTAGTACCACTTTGTAGTAGTTTACAAAGGTGCCCTATTTAGGTTATTTTGACACATATCACTAATTAATAATAATCATAATATTAACTGTTACATGATATTCTTCTACACTGTAACGTTTTAATATTTCAAAGTTCCTTTAATCAACGGCAGTTACGTTGAAATTTTCCATACTAAATAAGGCAGAAGAGTAATTTGATCTTTAATACTTAGCAGTTCTTTGACCTTTATACTTAGCCGCTTTTGTCAGTAGTTGACCTTTTGAATTGTATTTCCCAAACAATATCCTAACTTGATAATATTTCTACTTGCTTGACTTTAAGTTTCTTGTATGGATTGGACCTTCTTTCTTCAGCTCCATACATGCATAGTCATCAATATACACTCTCATAGCTGTATCTTTGTATACAATCTGTTTGAGCTATCTTGAAATTAATGAAAACCTCTCTATCTTGAAACCATATACACTCTCTTCATAAAGGTCTTTTGTTCATTGCATCAAACAGATTGTTCCTTTCCATCAGATGCAGGTTTTTCAGCAACATATAATGGTTTTTTATGAGGCCTTTACCAAGTTGCCATTCACTCTTGGGCTAGTCTGGTCTTCTGTACTAGAAAAGGTAACTAATCCATGGTGAATGGAAAACAATTCAACACTCAGATAAACATGAATCATAGTGTATTGATACTATTTGGACTTTTTGGTAAAGTCATTACAACCATGAACGGATTTCGATATGTATTTACCTGTAGCCCGTTTGCTAGGACTAGCAACTCTTAGAATAAAACATTGGTGAGTTGAGGGACCATATGTTTTGTGCAAAACTATTAAATGCTCTTTCAACGGATTTGAGTTCTCTTTACCAAAAGCAGTTTTGCTTTGGAGTAAGTTGCCAATTTTTTTTATTTCAGTGCTAATACATGGTGTTATTGAACACATATCTATTTTTGGTGTACTAAATTGGCTACCATCACTGGATTTGAGATGTTTCTACAAAATCTGTTTGATTTGGATAGTCAATTCTTATGTTTGTTTGACATTGGTGAATTGATTTTACCATTTGTCATGTAATGAGAGCACTCTTACATCAGGTGTTACTATCAAATACCTTGAAACAAACATTGTTGCTTTAAAATAGTTTTTGCACACTCAACTTCAGATATTCAAAAAACATTTTTAACTAGCTGTACTTTCAAACAAAAGTATTGTTTTTTGGTTTTTTAAACTAGCAGTACTTTGAATTAAAAATCGGGGTTAAAACCTGCTTGGTACATGTTAAATCTTTTTCCTCCAAAATTACATATATTTAACAGAAATTTTAATAAATCATTCCAGTTGTTAAATCTTTAAAGATTTCATCAATCATCTTTAGTTGTCCACTAGAATAAACTAATGTATCATAGTGAATGCTATGTTCACCTTCTTCTTCAACTTTCCATACCATGATCTAGCATCTGATCATTAGATCTCTTGATAGAGGATATTATCTTTCTGTGAGCATTGAATCATGTACCATCCTCTAATTCTTATGTATGCACTCTGAAGATAATTAGAGTCTCCATCTTACAATTTTCCAATCTTCTTGATTCTTCCAGAAGTCATCATTACTTGTTGCAGACGTCTCCCAAATGGTTGTAAGATCACCCAAAAGTATCAATCCTAACCCGGTTGGTGGAATATGCTTATAATAGTCTTGTACAACCAGATATAGATGATGTAGATCCTGTCTATCCAAAATGTGCAGTATCTCCCATAGAGTGTCGAAAGCTCTGAAATGAGTATTCGCTCTATAAATCATGTGACACTACTCCATGGAGTGAGTTATTGACTTGAAGTTGTATATTAGAGATTGCTTCTAGTGACTCTCTATCTTGTGCACTCTTCTCAAAGTCTACAATCCTAAGATAGTTTCTGAGCTCATCAATAGTCTCTGTCCTCAATTTAAGCTTCTTTGATGGCTGTTCTTCTGTGACTGTAACTTTTCTCTTCCTTAAGAGTCTCTTTGCATCTCTCTCCTGTAACATCTGCTTTTCCTTTTCTGAACCAATTGGAATAAAATCCTTGAAAGAATCTTTGATGGATTCTTGAACTTTGTCGTACAGTTCCTTCATTTGTGGATACTTTAGCTTTTGCAAATTCTTGTATCCTTGACCCTTTAAGAAACTCATCATTTGATTCCTTTCTTGTACAAGAGATGTAGGTTTCTTCAAAATAGTCTTTGGTTTCTTCAAAGCTTCCAACCTTTTTCTCTCTTCTTCTGCATCCCATTCTGCTTGAATCTTTCTAGCAACTTCCTCATCATTTTTAGTCTCCAAAGCTCTGATTTGTTGAAGAGTTAACTTCTTCTTTTTGGGTTCTTCAACCAATATCCCTTTACCTTTTTCTTTTGGGTCAGTAGCTTGAGTTGGCTGTTGAGGTTGAGATTGCATGGGACCAGGAATGCTTAAGCCTCTTGTTCTATTGAGATCAGTAAGAAATTCATCATCTTTGAATTCTTCTTGTTGAGTTGGACGAATTGGACTTGATTGACCTGCTTCATCATCAAAATCTAAAGTCCTTGGAGTAACAGTACTTTGTCTAGCAGTACTTTGAATCCTCTCTAAATCCAATTCTTCAGTATCCCCACTTTTTACATCAGAAGCATATTTTTCTTCTTCAATAAGCACTTCTTCTGTTTCATCACTCTTTCTTTCTAAGTCAGGAGTAACAACAGCTTCTGTAGCATCAACATCTTCTTTTCTAATACTCAGGAGTAACAGCAACAACAAGCATCTGTAGCATCAAAATCTTCATAAACAAAGGCTAGGTATGGTTTATGGTCATCTTGATCATATGCTCTTCAGACAAATTAACTTTCATCTTTATTCCTCCCCCAGTTTTGACTGAAGACAAACCTTCTCTTTTGCTTAATACTATCCCTCTTTTTCGTCTTAATCTGCTGACGTTTTCGCCACACCAAAGAAGTGAGTGTGTTTAGAAATTGGTACCAATGGCAGGGTACCCCTTGAAGTGGCAAGACGTATTCTATATGGATTAGGTGGGGTGGCCGTGGATGAGGGGGGGGGCGATGGTCAGCGTATGGGTGGGTCTCTTCGGTGAGTTAATATATATACAAGATCTTGGTCTGTTCTAGGATGACCGTCTCTTAGTCTTCATAAACTACTCTAGCGTGTATGTCTTAGTAAATAAATGGAGCCTCACTCTCTTTCCTCTGTAGTGAAGACATGACTGATGGATTATAGATCCAAAAGTCCCTCCATCCTCCTCCAAATGTTTGAGACTCACTGTGGGAGTAAATAATCATTGGGAGATTGTGAATATCAGTATCACATGAGCTTCAGCAGTACCTTTGAAAGTCAGCATACCTTGAAAGTTACAGTACCTTGTGAAATACTAGCTTGAGCAGCACTTTGAGTAGGGGTACCTTGAGATCCTTGAGAACTTTTGAGCCCTAGAATGAGTACTCTCACTATGTGTTTTCCCTGCGCTAATGCCGTTATACCCCCTCTAACATTGGTGGAGTCAAAGGTGTTAATCCTACCTGAGAACTTAGGACTATTCTTCTCCTAAAAGTAAAGACCTTAGAGGGAAGGTACTGATGGTAGAAAATACTAAGGTCTGGTTAATTCCCCCTAATTGCTTCAGTTTAAAACAGTTGAATGAAGCTAGGATAACATGTAGAAAAGGTTTTACCATTGGCAAATATGTCCAAGCATTCCATTCATAATCATCAAGAAAAATTTAACTTTTGGTTGGTTTAGCTAATCCTACCAGAGTTGATGCTATGTTAGTCCAAATTGATTCCCATGATGTACACTTAGGGACTAAGACAGTGAACGAAAGACTGAACTAAATACTTCCACTGAGGGCTAAATAGAGGTTTGAAAAGAAGTAAGTTGTGCCAAATTACCCTCATAGCCTATGTCTCTGAGCGAGTCCAAATAACTTGCTTTGGAAAACAGTCAACACCATCAGCATCATCGAATAGTAGATCAGCCCGAATGGTTTCCTCTGAAATCAAAACCCTTTTTCACTACCATTAGCGTTGAATATGAGGTACTTCATTAATTGATCTAGAGAAGCTGGTGCCCAAAATTGTTGAAGCCACAGACCAATGAAGATCGTGATCAACTAACAAAGATAGTTTATTGCGCATCCAGTGAGATAATCAACGATTGTGATGAAAATCAGCAGTATGCTTCAGTCATCTCCACACAAGCAAATCATTTTATGTTTGTTACAAGGTGCAATATTGCCAATTTTTGAATATGAAATTGATGTGCGGCGGAGGTTGTATATATAAAAAAAATTGTGAATAAAAAGAAATGAAATGAGAGAAAAATGCAATTCAGTTGAGCATTTATCGGTTGCGTCGGTTAACAAAGAAAGTTACCGTTGGAAATACGTTTTTATCTCAAAAACGTACATTTGACCGTTGACCGAACGTTAGAACGATACTTAGTTGTCTAAGCAGTACTTTCTAAGACGAGCAGTACTTTGAGTTGGCTAAGCAGTACTTTCAACCCAAAAAGCTTTCCAACTCAAATTTGTCGATCACAACCCTGCAATTTTTCAAAATATCTCTTCAAATCATTAAAACTTTGAACAATCATTCATATCCTCCCCGTAAGCGTAACAATAGTGCTTCCAAAGATTCTTTCTAACCAGAATAGTACATCACTTGAATACCAGTACTTTACATGTAGTCCTCCCCTCAAATGTAGCTATGGGTTCATCATACCAATGGTTACCACCAAAAAGTTAAATCTTGCCAAGTCAAAGCCTTTGGTGAGTAAATCTTCTACATTGTCATCAGTATGTACCTTGACTACATTAATGAGCCTCTGCTCATAACAATCTCGGATAAAGTGATGTCGAATCTGAATATGCTTAGTCTTTGAGATCTTCTTCTGGATTGCCCTGTACAAACAATTTAAAGAATTAGACTCTTTTAGGGACCCAAGTCATAACTGACTTGGATACCCCTAATGGAGTTACATACTCAAATTGCTTGAGTGTGTAAGATCCATTATCCCTATTCACAGAATCTAGATAAGCCCCTTTTGGTCTCCATGTTTGTGTTGGATTTATCATGGCACTCCCTTTGACACTTACATTTTGTGGAAGTACTGCTTGTGATCCAACAGTACTTTCTTTCTTAACCCAGATAGATTTCATAATTTTCTTGGGTCTTTATGGTCTGTGAGGAGTCCTTGTGGTAGAAGACCTTGTTGATGGTGAAAAACTTGAGGTTCTAGGTCTTATATTATCCATCCTTGGATAATAAGGTCTACCAGTACTTTGTGAAAGTACTGCTTGTGGTACTCTTGGTCTAGCAGTACCTTGATAAAACACATTAGCAGTACTTTTTGAAGGTACTGTTTGTGTCATTTTTTATCTGGCAGTACTTTTCAACCCTTCCCTTGTAAGTACTGTTGATGGGATAAAAGACCTCTTTTGGTGAGGGTACCTAGAGTTTCCTGAGAAGTTACTATGGTTAACCCTATTGATGTTGTTCCAGACTGGTCTTGTGTTCCTTGAACCCTGCGTTCCCTTAGATTTATGGGTTTGGTTTGCTTGAAGGTTCTTTCATGTAGGTTACAATCTTTGATTAGGTGATCAGGACTGTAACATACAAAACATGTTTTAACCCCTTTGTGCCCAAGTCCCTTTTTCCTAGATCCTTGACCAACACTGTTTTGATTGTTAGGTGACCTGTTTTCGAAAGATGTTTTACTATTTTCTGAGTTCAAATCAGTTTTCTTTTGAATTTCTGAAAAGTTTAGAGCAGTCTCTTCATCATCACTATCAACCCAATCTTCAATAATGACTTTATTTCTATCAATTTCTGATTGTCTAGACTTTGTATTCTCTTGATTAATGACCTTATTCCTAATAGCTAGTTCATCTATCCCTGTAAAAGAGACATTTTCCCTAGGTGGTATGATAGTACCTGTAGGTGGAGGTACTGCATGGAATCCTTTTGCCTTTTGAAAGTTTGGATACAAAGATTCAGTCGAATTTGTATTCCCAGATGAATTGTCACTTTCCTTACTACTACTAGATTCAACCCCAAATCCTATACATGATTTATCAGACAAATATCTTTGTTTGTTTAGGACTTCATTTTGAAGTACAGCAGCATTTGTCCATTTTTCAAGTTTTACCTTGAAATCATCTCTTTCTTTTAAGACTTGATCTAGTTCCTTTTGTTTTTCTCTATCTCAAATCCCTCAACTTTAAGCAATATTCCATCTGTTCATACTTATCACCCCATGCATATTCATTCTTTTCATGTGTTTTAAGTATGACTTCTAATGACTCTAAGCTCATTTGATATCCTAGAATTTCAGACCTAGCCTTTTGAAAATTGTCTTTTTCAGTTTGATAGTTTTCAAGCAACTGTTTATAAGATTTACTACATTTGGAACAGTAAGGTACCTCTGAGTTTGTAGCCATCAAGGCTAGAGATACTGGTGTATCATCAGCTTTGTTGCTCCAGTCAAAATCACTAAGTCCATCTTGTCCAAAGTGCACAGGTTCTGCATCAATCTCCATGCTCCAACACTTCTCAAGTTTCAGTCAGTGCCATCATAGCAAATGTCACTGGTTCAGCATCAAATTCCTTGGTCCAGTCAATTTCTTCATTGTTGTCTGTTGCCACCAAGGCTTTTGAGTTTGAATCTTCAATAGCCACAATCTTCTTTTCCTTACGACCATTTGCTCTGTTTTCCTGATATTTAGCAAATCTGCACTCCCTAGCAAAATGACCCAACTTTTGACAATTAAAGCATTCAATCTTGACATGTTTCAAAATGATCCAATCTTTGCTTGAGGTCAATGTTTCTTCCTGTTTTTCTTCATAAACTTCCTTTATCCTTTGCATTATATAAGCCACCTGCCATCAGAAGTCAATTTCTTCATAGCATCCTCATCAATTTGCAGCAGGTCTTCGTCATCATGAGTTGTAGGCATAGAAGCTTGTTGAGCAAAGAAAGAACATATGATTTCATCTGAGTGGGAAGCACAGTTAGGAGCAGTTTGCACCTTGCTTGAGGCAGCCTGAGTATATCCTTTTGGGATATTTTCTGGGTCAGCAGTACTTTGTTTCAAAGTACTGCCTTTGATTTCAGTGACAGAAAAGCAATAGTTTTTTGAGCTTGAATTTGAAACAACCCATCAATTCATGCTCATACAACTCTTCAAGTTGTTATAGAGAGCATCAAACATCCAATTCAACCAATCCAGGTTGTCCCCGAAACATTGAAGCCAACTACATGCCACACAGATGGTTATGCTTGTTAAAACAAATACCCCAAAATTATTTCACATCTCAGTGACACTTTTAGCATCATATAATTCAAGCATACTAAAATGTTACGAAACCTTTCGTATGCTGAATCTAGTTCTTCTCTAGATCCGATAGTAAACGTCTCGAATTGTTGTTTCAAAAGATTCTTTTGCATCTTCTTTGATGCTTCATTACCTCCAAATCTTGCTTTTATGGCTGACCATAAAGTTTTTGCATCTTCAGCATCATGAAAACTAAGAAGATGTCTATCAGGTATTGCAGAAAGCAATATGTTAAGAGCTCCCCCTTTATGCTAATGTTTTCCTTCTGATTAGCAAGGGGCAACCGAAGTTTTTGGTGCAGACACTGGACCTGACGAGGATACAGGATCAGTTGTGGCTTGGTCTCCATTGGTGATTATATCCCATAGTATATGATCAGTGATGGCAATATACTGTCGCATCTTCATAGATGATAGGGATCCATATTCACACCTTCTTGATCATTTGGAATTCTTAAGAGCAGTGACTGATGAGTGTGGGAGTGGATAGGGTTCAGCATTCAGAACAACTTTTAGAGTTTGGAAAGATTTCGAATGATTAAAGTTCTTCTAGATCAGAGTCTCTACACAAGCTCTGATACCACTTGTAGGATCGATATACCTTAGTATAATAAGCCTTTAGCCTGTAAAGGATGTTACTTCCTTGAATAAATCCAAGTCAGTAACAATGAAACACTGATGTAATACTATCAACTATGCGGAAACTAGTTAACAGTATCAAGAAGAACACACAATGATTTAACAAACGATTTGTATTATCACACCTTGAATCTGCCTAAGTTTGCAGATCCCTAATACAATACTTATCTCTAATACTTCTAACTAATGCTTTTTCTTGTGTCTTTCTAATGCCTCCTAAGAGATCCAATTAAAACGTAAGGATAACTCTAGTAGGTGTACAGTTCTTGTATGACACAAATACTAATTAATACTAATCACTAATGTAACTGTTATATGATTAATACAACTATTACTAATGTAACTGTTTAACTAATAATCCTTTAAAGTTCCTTTAATAAAGGCAGTACTTTGACTTTTTCATACTAAGCAGGCAGTACTTTGACCTTTAACTTAGCAGTACTTTGACCTTCTGACTTGTATTTCCCAACAACTGAGTTAAAGAATGATACCAAAAACCGAATGCGTATTTAGAGTATAAGAATTTACAAGGGTTTCCTATAGATTGGATAGTGTTACAAGACCTTCTTTGCTCCTTTTTATGGAAACTAGAATAGGGGGGGGGGGGGGTTGAATAGTTTACAGGTTAATTGTCGTTTTAAAAGTTTGCTTCAAAATATAATTAGATTCAAACGTTTTAACAATTTGCTTCTAAAAATATTAGATTCGATTGTATGTTCGATCAACCAACAATATGAAACAACAATATATCTAACTACAAGCACAAACAATATCTATATGAAATGTGAATGAAAGAAAGAAGATAAGAGATAGAACAATCAAAACACAACACCAAGATTTATAGTGGTTCGGCTACGAATCTCCTCTTCCCCCTACTCCACTTCCCGAGTATCCGACTTCAGATTTCACTATGTCAACAAGCTCCCTTTAGGCGGAGAAAACCGCTTGCACGTCGCTTAACTTATTTTCCAACACTAAGCTAAATGTCGAGTCATAATCTTAGCTAGAACCAATCTACCACTTCACTAACGTATTTTAAGGACTAAAATACTAACCAACACAAAATCAACACTATCAGATTTATACACTATTCGATTTTACACACTAACACAAGATCAAGAAAATAGAGGTTTGGATCTTAGAAGAAGATAGAAGAAATTACTAATCTACAACACTTCGTTTCTTGGCGAATACGAGTGTTCTTCTCTTTCACTTGATAGAAGAAGAAAGAAGGAAGAAGATGAGATTGGAACACTTGAAACAAGATTAAACTATGTTTGTGATCAAAATATTTAGATAGAGAATGTATTTTAGAGAGATAAAGAGATTTGAAAAATCTGTGCAAAGAGGTCTAAAAATCTAGAGAGAATAGTGTAGTATTTATAGTCAGGACTGGGCAACGTCTCCTGTGGGCGGTCCCGGCGGTCCCAGATATATCTGGGGGCCGTTTTGCCTATCAGGGGGCCGCCTTTAGGTAGACGCTCCTATTTTTGTCATGTAGTGGGGAAGGTTAAATCTGGTGTAGAAGCTTCCATTTTGGGGGGAGACCAAATTTTAATTTTTTATATTTAATTAAACATTTCTTTTAATAATAAAAATATTTTGTATATTGTTATTTTTGTAAAAAATACTTTTGTAGAAATGTAATGGTTAAGAAAAAAAAATATTTTCTTGATCACTAATCATGTTTAATGATTTGTTTATACATACCTTAAGTGATTTGTGTCAAAATAGAAGTTTACGGTTAATAACATGTAAACGTTTATTTTTATCATGAATGTTTTTATATTTTGTTATCTTCAAAACGTAAAGGAGTCAAAAAAATATAAATAACATTTTTAGACATTATTTGTATTAACAGATTGAATCTTAAGATTTGAATATGAGAGTTTTTCACCTTATTATGTCATTACCTAATTTAATAAAAAGATTTAATATGATTGTACGAAATGAGTTCCTGGACAAGGTGCATGTGGTACTGTTGAATCTAGACTGGAATTAGATGTCAATGGGAATTGAGATAGTTTGTATGGGATTTGGAAAGGACATTCTGATGGAGCTACGTGAAAAAGAAGATCATAAGAAGAGAAGTTGTGAGACCTTGGAAAGTTATGAGCCTTTAGACTCGAACGTTATTTTTTACTAGATATTAGATATTAGAGAAGTAGTGTATGCATACATATTTTTGCTTTCTTTTTTATTTCCTGGATATTAGATACAAGATTATGAAACTAATAGTTTTAAAATATGTAAGGTGTAAAACAATAAGGATGATGGATGTTGAGGTAAAGATCCGCTAGACAGAAGGAGAGTCGTTCTTCCATTAGGCTTCGATCCTCAGCAAGCTTGAACAAAGAGTAACACATGTTAGCCTCGCCTTGAGTGTTATCCTATGACCAAGCTCCAGCGTAAGAGTACGTATCAAATAGGGGTGAAGCCGTTAGGCAGTGTAACAAGTATAGTAAATGTGTATGAAGATAGTTGGTTTGACTGAATGAGCTTGGGGTATTTATACTACCTATTGTACCTTACAACCATAGAGGAGTGGGCCGCCGAGCTAATTAACTCGGGTATTGTTCAATCCTACGGAACAACATCCATAAATATCTAAACTGGCGGTGCGAGCCTAGGTATTGCTATGGACCTATGGTTAATAAGAGTTTCCTGGATAATTAGGTGTACTGGTCTTTCCCGAGGTTCTGACACCATTTATCCTTCTAAGCTGTCACTTTAACACCGGGAGGCCCTTACCGATTGGTCTTAATGTATCTGCTTGGTTCGAGTAGATGGGTCCTGTGGAATAGGTCTAGCGGCCATATACACAGACATGTCCCCCCCCAGTGTTGTATCAGCACAAGTGATGATGCAATACTTGAACACAAGTGTCACTTCTTATTATCTTTCTTTTTTTAGGGAGGGAGGGTTTCTTACTTTAGCCTCATTAATGAAATACCGGACATGAACCATAATTACTGAGAGTTAAAAAACGCGGTAAGTCATACCTTAGTATTCGTGATGATTCCACATGTCCTAGCAATTCACATTATGCAGCTGTGATTGAGGCCAACACAATCATGTGTAGTCCATGACGCGATAAGCGGCTAACATTTGATTCCCCCTACATCCTTATCCTCTATAAAAAGGAAAATAAGGGGTCGTCTCGCACGTCTCTTATCTCAACTCTTCTTCTCATTTTTTATGTCTCTCATTTTTTAAACCGTCACTTCCTTCTCTGCTTTTTTTTTCGGTTTTTTACAAAAATTTCACATTTCTTTTTTCTTTTACATTTATATTCTTTTTTTTTCTATCTTTATTTATCTCTGTTCTTTTTCTTCATTTCATTTTTTACCCTTTTTCCTTTCTTTTTATTCTTTTTCCAAAACTTATGTTTTTTTCAAAAACACTTTTCAATTTTTATCATCAACAACCTTTTTCTTTTTTCATCACCGCCTGCATCTCATCAATTTTTTTCAATTTTTTTCCTTTCCTTCTCTTCCCATATTTTTTTGACTTTTTTCTTTATTATTTTCCACTCAAACCAATATACCCATAAATCTTCAACCCGAATCTTCTCACACAACCCACCGCATCTATTTCCATTTTCTTTTTCCAATCTTTCATCTATATCCAACCGCTCATTTGCTCCCCTCTCGCCTCTCCCGCTTCCCTCGGCTCCGCATGTGACTCTTAGTATCTTAAGAGTGTTAAAGGCTTGTTTCCTTCTCCCCCCTTCTCGCCTTTACCCATCTTTCCTATTCCTTCCCTCCATCTTCTTTCCTCCCCCCCCTTTTTCCCCCCCCCCCCCCCCTCCCTCTCTTTCAGGTGTGTTACTTTTTCCTTATCCTTGTTTTCCTTTTTCCCCCCTTTTTTCTTTTCCAATTTTATTACCCACCATCTTTCTCCGTATCTTTGTACCTGTCATTGGACCATTACCTGATAAACCTTAATATTCATGATTCCGATCTCCGCAAGACCCTGCCGTTCTGTAAGACCTGCCGTACTTTACCTAAATTTGATGAGCAAGCACTATTATAAAATCTACCTAAATGAAAACCCTCATGTTAATGGCTTATTTAAATGTTAGTAAAATTCAATTCCCTGAAATAATCCTCGGGCGGCCCTCCGCATCCTTAAAGGCTCCCCAAGGGAAGAAGACCATAAAGAAGAATACCCAAAGAAGCATCAGGAATTGTATGCACACAATCATTTTTAAAACAAGGAATGGTTAAGAGTTGCCAATTTTACATTTTTAATTTCCCTAAGGGTAGTAGAGTATTTTTCCGTGTCCTCCCGATTTGGCATAAACAATATAATAACCATATTTTGAAAAGTATTGTCGAGGATTCGAGGAGGCCTTTAATATATAAACCCCCTATAACCCTATTACTCCCTGAACCGTGCCTCTTTTTTCGCGATTCTACAAAGTGTGCATACAAAAAGACAATTGGTTTTTACGCTTTCTATAAAGTCGAGTCGGAAAAAAATAAAACCATGTTTCAAAAAAGAATTCTCCTCTCCAAACAATATTAATGAAGTGAAAGAGAATGTTCTTTTTGTTGACCGGAGGGCTTTCTCGCTCTGCTCCTATCTCCGCCATGTGTTGCCTGGTGGAGGCATCATGGATTCTATTGGGCAGGCAGACCCATTGAAAGTCACAGATGTCAGAAGAGGATACGTAAAGTTTTTATAAATACTTCCTTCTCCCCACAAAAACCTCCACAATCCAGCCAACTCTCCCACAAAACAACCGTAACACACCTCCCCAAAACCTCCTTTGTATACTGCCAGTCTTAATTTCCCATTCTCCATTTCCTGGAAGTTATGCGGACATTGTTTTCCCCGAACTATAGAAAGGGTCCGGATGGGAAGGGTAAAACCCTTGTTTCCAAATTCCATTTATTTTGCATTTTGAACTGTTATTTTGTTTCCCCTTACTACAATTCAATTTGCTTGTCTTTTTTTTTTATTTCTTTTTATAGATTGTTACTAATGGTGGAGTTTTTATTTTTGGCGTCTTCTGACAATATTTGGAGGTTGAAAGGTAGAATAGCGGTCAAACCAACTCGCATTTGCCCGGCTGGGTTCTGTCTGCTAAACACTTTTAACTTTTGTCCTACTATTACTATCTGGTCGCTGGAATTTAATAAAAACTGGGATAAAGAATGGGTATATTAATAAAAGAGAGCGATCGAGGTTAGAGGATATTCCGGACCCAAGGTAGGGGGGATTGGATGTTGCGGAATGCCATGCTAAAAGTTCTCAACTGAAACGAAAAGAAGCGTAAGAAAGCTGAGGCGAAAGCCGCGACGAAGGCTAATACGTCAGGGAATGTAGAAAAGGCTGCTGGGAAGAAGCATGCCGGCGAGGAGGGAACCTCCCAGAAAAAGAAAAGGAAAACACACCAAGAACCCCCCTCCCAGTTGACTTGGATTCTGAGCATATTTCTTCTCTACACCTTTAAATCATTCCAAGCCCTTAGAGGCTCTTGGTAATGAGGCCCATATTTTTGAGAATGCCTTTGCTGCTCGGTTGGATGCTTTGAGAAACCATATTGATGAGCAAGGTACGCCGCGCCATAATGACAATGTGAATGAACCGTTGATGAAAGAGGGTGTTAACCTTGAGCATGGCGATGAAAACATTATTGATGAAGCTCATGGTGATAATGCTGGTGGTCTTTCGGACTGCGTACTCAGTCGAGTCTTGCTAATCAATCACGTTCGTTCCTTTCTTCCTATTGCTCTTTTTTAGGTGGTTGTGCATACTCCTCTTTCTTACTCATGCCTTCCCATGTCATGTAGGGCGACATCCTGGATCCTTGGAGAGGGCTACTCGTGATAAGGGAATTGTTGTGACAGCTAAAAGTGAGTGATTTTAATTTTTTTTCTTTCTTCTTTTTTTATATATATGTTGTCGCATACCTCTTTATAATGTCTGGGGGTGGCTTTTCTCAGGTTATTCTGTCGGGAGGTTCGTTAATTTGCCCTTCACTCCGC